>CM043702.1:35030000-35055000 GCA_023935145.1 Bretschneidera sinensis
CAATAGATTTGTGCTGGCAAAAATGGTTTGCGCAAAGCTGCTACATGGTTTTCTCTGGGGCTATTTGAGTGCTTCACCCTATTGGGACAATGCTTTATCATCTCCAAAGTATCTTCACTGGAAAAAGATGTTAAGGTCATTCCACTCGAACTGTTCTTACAAGTTGCTGGGTCTACTTAGAAGTTTGATAATATGGTTGAGAAATGTAAGAAGGGCTTGTGTCTTTCTAATCTTCATGCTGAAGAGTATAAGCTTTAGATAGATATTATGGCAACTGGCAGATTATCAATAGTCATTGAAATTTTATGATGGTTGAAGGTAAAAAAATTGTCCATACTTAAAATAACTCCCTTATGTAAGTGCTATTCATCGTATCTGTTTGAACTGGGTAGTAACTATTTATTTTTGAAGGCCCTATAACTGCGTTGCTATAGACTGAACATTTGCGTTGGATAATAAAAACATTTTTGCTAGAAATTAATCATTAGTATAGGATCAAATGAAGTGACATTTTTCTTTTCTATACAGATGGCTAATCTAGGGTAAGAAAGCTCCATTTGACATGAACTCTGTCGGAAAGTTAAGGTGGTTAGTTAGGATTTATTTTTCTGTTTCAATAATATGTTGAATCTAGATTAGGATTTGAATTTTTTATTTAGTTGGGACCTTATTTTCCGCAAGTTAGTTAGGATTTTATACTATCCTATTTATATATACTTTCACGTTTTATTCAATGAGAAGAAATCAAAATTATTATTTCTTCTAAAAACTTTCATGGTATCAGAGCCTACTGCATGTGATCCATAGATTTCAATGGTAAAGACAGCCATGGTAAAAAAGGCAATGACTAGTTCTAAAAAGGGCGATGACTAGTTGTAGCAAAACATCTTAAGTTACGTATGAAAAAAACCTAGTAATACCTGTTAGTATTGATCAACTGTCAATGGCTTCTTCTCTGCAAATAACTGTTCAAAAGTTGAATGGAAAGAATTATTTACAGCGGTCGCAGTCAATCAAGTTGGCTATTGATGGCAGAAGAACGCTGGAGTACTTGACCGATGAAGTGAAGCAGTGTGCTATATACGATCCAAGTTACATGACATGGAGATTTGAAAATTCCTTGGTGATGGCCAGGCTTCTCAACTCTATGAAGGCCGCCACTACAGATCCCAACATATTTCTACCAATAGCAAAGGTTGTATGGGATTCCGTCCGAGAAACCTATGCTGATTTAGAAAATTCCTCTAAGATATTTGAATTAAAAACCAAACTCTGGAAATCCAGGCAAGGAGGTCGCGAGATTACCGTATACTACAATGAGATGGTAACTTTGTGGCAGGAATTGGATCAATGCTACAAGGGCAAGTACGAAAATTCAAGTGATTGTGCTAGGTACATGAAACGTGAAGAAAACGATCGTGTTTATATGTTTCTTACAGGTGTCAATCGTGGATTAGATGAGGTGAAAGGAAGAATCCTTGGTCAAAAACCCCTGCCTTCCATTCATGAAGTTTTTTTAGAGGTTAGACAAGAGGAGTGCATGAGGAAAATCACGATGAGTAGCTCAACACCTAGCAGCAATCCAGAACCCAAGAGTTCTGCCCTTGTCTCTCGAGGATCTGATGTCGATGGAGAAATGAGGAAAAGCCATGGTGTGATCATTGTAAAAAACCATGGCACACAAGAGAGACCTGCTGGAAAATTCACGGGAAGCCTGCACATCTAAAGAAGAAACCTGATGGCAGAGCACTCCAAACCATGACTAAAGACTCTCAAGAGCACATAGTCAACTAAGAAGTGTCTCCTTTCACAAAGGAACAATTAGAGCATCTATACAAACTTTTCAAATCTCCATAATTTTCTGTCAATCCTTCATGTTCCATTGCTCACCACAGTAATACTCTAATCACAGCCCTTTCCAATGTCAAACCCAATTTCTCAAATTTTTGGATTATTAATTCTGGTGCAACAGATCACATGACAAGTTGCTCACAATTTTTCACATCTTATAGTCCATGTATAGGAAATAAGAAAATCAAAATTGCTGATGGATCCTTTTCGGCTATAGCCGGGATGGGTTCAATCAAGATTTCTTCCTCTTTGACTCTTCATAATGTGGTCCACATCCCAAATCTTTCGTGTAATTTGTTATTTGTCAGTAAAGTAACCAACGAACAGAATTGTCGGGCTAATTTCTATCCATCTTATTATGAGTTTCCGGAACTAGCCTCAGGGAGGACGATTGGCAGTGCTAGGGAAATCGTACGACTCTACTTCTTTGAAGATGGAACAAAGTCAAGTAAACAAGTTCAAAGTACTTGTTTTGAGTCTGTTTCTATTTCTAGTAGTCATGAAATAATGTTGTGGTATTATAGGCTAGGCCACCCAAGTTTTCAGTATTTAAAACATTTGTTTCCAAAACTGTTTCTTAATAAAAGTCCATCTTCATTTTAGTGTGAAATTTGTGCATTGGCCAAACAACATCGAGCTTTCTACCCTCCACAACCATATAAACCCACTAAACCTTTTTCATTAATTCACAGTGATGTATGGCTTTTTACATTCATTGATGACCATACTAGGGTCAGTTGGGTTTATTTACTAAAAGAAAAAAATGAGGTTGAAGGAATTTTTAAGAACTTTTACACCATGGTACAAACACAATTTCATGAAAATATCCAGATATTCAGAAGTGATAATGGCAAGGAATTTTTTAACAAAGTTTTGGGACATTTTTTTTTTCCGGAGAAAGGTATTATTCATCAAAGCTCTTGCAATGATACACCTCAACAAAATGGGATAGCCGAGAGAAAAACAAACATCTCCTAGAAGTGGCAAGAGCCCTACCTTTTACAAACAATGTGCCAAAATATCTTTGGGATGAAGCAATTCTCACGACAACTTATCTCATTAATAGAATGCCTTCAAAAATCCTAAATTTTCAAATTCCTTTAAATATTTTTCAAAAAAATTATCCCACTTCTAAGATTTCTGTAGATTTTCCAATAAAATTTTTTGGTTTCATTGTTTTTGTTCACAATCACGCTAAAAATCATGGAAAATTAGAACCAAGGGTAAGAAAATGTGTTTTTTTTAGGATATGCACCAATCCAAAAGGGTTACAAGAGTTATGATCCTATTTCAAAAAAAATGTTTGTTACCATGGATGTATCGTTTTTTGAAATAAAATCTTTTTTTGGAACTCATCTTCAGGGGGGAGAGAAAAAAAGAATATTCGGAATTTAACCTATTTCGGAAAAAAAAAATCCGAGTCTGTTGTAGCCAGAAAAAGTTCAAAATTTGAACTTATTTCGGCCAAAAAAATTGAATCTGTTGCAGCCAGAAAAAATTCAAAATTTGGATTTGTTTCAGCAAAAAAATCTTGACCTTATCCAAACTTAAAAAATTTCTATTTTGATTCCAACTATAGGGACAAATTCAGATTTTATTCAAAAAGAAACAAACCAAGATTTTAACCAAACTGAAAAGGATTTTTCTGGAAAAATCACTCTTGAATCCAAAATTATTTCAATTGAAAAATCAAATGTTTCAAACACTGAAACAACTTTGGATCCTCTTGTAATCTCAACACATGATCATAACTATACTGGAAAAAAAGGAGACTCAAATATAGAAAAGTTTTTTTGGACAAGTTTACTCAAGAAAAAGTCCAATTCAGGAAAAGAAGTTCAAAGCTTCACTAAAAGGCCATGAGTCTGACCCACAGCAAAACCTAAACTTACTAGGTATTTCTCAATCTAGTCTTACTCAGAAAAAAAACATCATCTGATGATTTAAATGTTCTCATTGTTGTTCATAAGGGTATTTGGTCATGTACAAATTATCTAATGTCCAAATTTGTGTCTTATGAAAAACTTTCATCATCCTTTTCTACCTTTACCTCACAACTTTCACTTGTGGAGATTCCAAAGAATGTATAGGATGCCTTACAGGTTCTAGAATGGAAGGAAGCAGTTCTTGAGGAAAAGCGAGCACTTGAGAAGAACAGGACTTGGGAAATGGTAGACCTACCTAGAGGAAAAATGATGGTTGGATGCAAATGGGTGTTTACCCTAAAGTACAAGTCAGATGGAACTATAGAGAGATACAAGGCTCGATTAGTGGCCAATGGTTTCACTCAAACGTACGACATTGACTACACGGAGACATTTGCACCGGTAGCAAAGCTGAACACTGTCAGAGTTTTGCTATCAATAGCGGCGAACCTTGATTGGCCACAGCAGCAACTAGATGTCAAGAATGCCTTCCTCAATGGAGATTTATAAGAGGAGGTCTACATGGATGCACCACTTGGCTTTGGGGAGAAATTTGGCTCAAAAGTGTGTAAATTGAAGAAATCACTATATGGCCTCAAGCACTCACCGAGAGCATGGTTTGAGAAGTTCACCTGATCAGTAAAGAACCAAGATTACAACCAAGCTCAAACTGACCACACTATGTTCATAAAACACTTAGAAGAAAAAAAATAATTGTTTTGATAGTTTATGTAAATGACATCATCGTAACAGGCGATGATTTGGCTGAAATGAATCGGCTGCAAACGAGTTTAGCCAAAGAATTTGAGATTAAGGATTTGGGGTCTCTTAAGTAATTTTTGGGAATGGAAGTTGCAAGATCAAAAAAGAGGATTTTTGTGACTCAACGGAAATACATCCTAGATCTCTTAAGTGAGACCAAAATGAGTGGATGTAGACTTATGGATACACCAATAAATCTGAATGTTAAGTTAGGTGGAGACAAAAAGGGAGAATTTGTAAACACTACCCGGTACCAAAAGTTAGTGGGAAAGCTAATTTATTTATCCCATACTCGGCCTGATATAGCCTTCGCCATTTGCTTAGTGAGTCAATTCATGCACTCTCCTCAAAAGGGACATTTAGAGGTTGCTTATCGTATTTTGAGATACTTGAAGAATTCTCCAGAAAAGGGGTTGTTTTTCCAAAAGAATTCACAATGGAATGTTTAAGCCTACGCCTATGCAGATCGGGCATGTACTACAACCGATCGAAGGTCAACAACAGGTTATTGTACCTATGTATAGGGGAATCTTGTCACATGGAGAAGCAAGAAGAAAAGTGTAGTAGCTCGAAGCAGTGCAGAGGTGGAGTACAGGGCTATGGCCAATGGGGTTTGTGAGCTTTTATGGCTACAACAGGTTCTAGCAGAGTTACAGAAACCCGTGAATACTCCAATGAAGCTATATTATGATAACAAAGCAGCAATAAGCATAGCACATTATCTTATACAACACGACAGGACCAAGCACATTGAGGTTGATAGACACTTCATAAAGGAGAAGCTTGAGGCAGGGACCATTTGTGTGCCATTCATTCCAACATCACAGCAGACAATGGACATACTTACAAAGGGACTGTTCAAACCTAACTTTGAGTTTTTTGTCAGCAAGTTGGGCTTGATTGATATCTACTCTCCAGCTTGAGGGGAAGTGTCGAAAAGTTAGGGTGGTTAGTTAGAATTTAATTTTCTGTTTCAATAATATGCTGAATCTAGATTAGGATTCGAATTTTGTATTTAGTTGGGGCCTTATTTTCAACAAGCTAGTTAGGATTTTATACTATCCTATTTTTATGTACTCTCACGTTTTATTCAATGAGAATGAATCAGAATTATTATTTCTTCTAAAAACTTTCAAACTCCAAGGCTGAAATTCTAGACAAATGTTAACACTTAAACATATCATTGACTTTTATATTGAATGTGGTTTAGCTGATTTGGAGGAAAGCTTTACTATAAAATCATATTAGCCCTGGTTGAATTGTTTGTGCAGAAGAGTTATAATGTTATATCAGTAATGTCTTACACTGTTTATTTGTCTCAATGAACCTGGGTTACTAACAGGTATAAGTGATTGTATCCTGTTCAAATCTAATTATATATTTGAAAATATAATTTAATTGAGTACAAGAAAACGAGGAAACGATAAAGACAAATTCAATATAAATCTTTATAATATTTTGTTAGATTTTGAAACAATCCTCTAAGTTTCATTAAAGAATAATTTGAAAGTATTACATATGAAGATTTTAATTGGACTTTAATCCTTATCGAAGCAAAAATTAATTTTTTATAAATGCAAAAAGTAAATTTATCTAGGTTGGTTGTGTTTTATAATTCAAAATTGAATGTTCAAATCTTAATTCTGTCAAGTTCGTACAAATGCACATATGATCTGACCTTTCGACAGCTCGAGCTACTATATGCGATGGTTTGTCCCTATCTTGCTTGAGGATTACTTGTTCTCTATGAAGAATTTGATTTAGATTTTTTTTATTGCTAATACATGTTTTAGAATCTTTCTTGCTCTCTTGTGTTTCACATTGATATTATCTGTCTAATGGTTGGTTCTATGTAGTTGATTAGGTTGGTAAGTAATGGACATTCCGATAATGGAGTTAAGGGCCAACATGCCAGTTTGACACATGCAGTGGAGCTTAAGCCTTACATAGAGGAACCACTGTCATTAGTTGCAACATATAGTATGACATCTCTTGATCTTCGTCCACGGATCAGGCATGATTTTGTCTTATAAAATAGAGATGCTGTTAATGAATATTGGCGAACTTTGGAATATTGTTATGCTGCTTCTGATCCTAGAGCTACCGTACAAGCTTTCCCCGGATCTGCTGTTAATGATGTATGTGCAGGATGTATTTTTTATTTTTTTATTTTTATCTTCTAGGTCTGTCTGAGTGTGTAATGGATGATCTCAAAAATTTTATAATGAAAACTTAACATACACCACAACGTGATATTATTTACAAGATAAGAACTTGGCCATTGGGGTTACATGAATTTAATATCTCCGAATCAATATTTTTGTGGAACCTTTGCTATATGTTCTGTGCCTGTTCTCTATACCAACAATGAATGCCTGTTATATCAAGTATGAGAGGCTGTTTGTCTTATAATTGGTTATTACAGGTTTTTCTATGTCGGTCATGGGTCTCAGTACATGTTATGGCGGCTGATCAGCGTGCTGAACTCCTAAAGTGCATAGTGAAGGAAAATCCAACTAAAAAGCTTCCATTTAAAATGTATGAAAAGATTGCGAAGGAACTTAATCTGACCTTAGAGCAGGTAAGATTGTGTTATTGTTTGTATAAGTTGATTTGCAGTAATAACCATGATTGGAATTTTTTGGCAAGTAAACTGTTATATAAGAGGCACCAAGGGCCTTCCATCCATAGTCAATAACTATTACACCCTTAATTGGTTGAGGGTTAGGTGTGTGCGCAATGGCACAACAGTGCGTAAAGGTGGAGTAGTGTGCGCAGGGAGCACAGTGGTGTGCTCAGAATGTGCTCCGTGTACAGGGTGCACAGTAGTGGGTAGAGCATGTGTGGAGCAGAGCGCAACTGGAACCTTCAAGTGCAATTTATGGTGAAAACAGACTTGCGCTTGGTTTTATTGCTAATGTATGTCTTAGAATTTGGTTAGGAAAATAAGTTCCTGGAACCTTCAAGTACTTTTTAGGGTGAGCACTGTAAAGTAAGACGTGCATTGGATCGCACGCATCATAACCAGAATGCTACCTCATGAGTTCCAGATCACAAGTTGGAAATTTGGGATCTTTGATGGACTTGCCGGTAAGGTGGTTGCTGGTCAAGTCTGGTTTGATATGTGTGTGTGGCTGGGCCATGCAGCAGTGAGTTGGGGGACTCTCATTGGCTCGTGGGTTTAGCTTGGACAAAGGGCAGGCAGTGCACTTAAGGCTCCATCAGTGTTTTTGGCACAGGACATGTGGCTGCATGTAGAAGATCAAGTGATTTAATCTGAAATCACTGCTGCAAATAAGGAGAATCATTCCAATAAAGATCCTGTCGAAGGCTAGGAAATCATGTCTGCTATACCTACATGTAACCGAAGATAATGCAGCAGTTATTCCACGAGATTCTTGCTGAAATTTAAAGATAATTGTATAGTTGTATAGACATTTAAACTATGTTCACATGTTGCAAATATTTAGGAAATCGGTCACAATTGTTTTTATATATATTGCTGTAAACCGCAAGCCTGGAATATCAGAAAATAGAATTCATTCAAACATTTTGTATTTTGTATTCTTTTACATGGTATCAGATTAGCCATCAAAAGACCAACGTCTACAAGCCATGTCTTCTTCTTTTTCTGATTCCTTTACCACCGTTAATATTCAACCCTCTCAATCTCCCTCTGTTCTTACTATGTCTAACATAGTAACTATCAAACTTAGCCCTGATAATTACATTCTTTGGAAGGCACAAATGGTGCCATATTTTCTTGGCCAAGACCTCTTTGGATATCTTGATGGTGCCATTCCTAAGCCTCCTAAATTTGTCTCTGTTTCCCATCCAGAAACTCATATCATCTTTGAAACACCCAATCCTGCCTACTCTTATTGGATACGCCAGGATAATCTTATCCTTAGTACCCTCATGTCTTCTCTCACTGAAGGAGTGCTTGCTCAAGTAGTAAATCATACTACTTCGTCTGCTGTGTGGCATGCTCTGGATGAAAATTTTCATCCCGATCTCGTGCACGAACTGTGCAGATCCGAACACAACTAGCAACAGCAACAAAAGGCAGCAAGTCTGCCACAGAATATTTTCTCTTTATTAAGAAACTCACTGATGAATTAGCTGTTGCAGGACAACCTATGAGTTGTGAAGATGTCATCACCTATGTTCTTGCAGGATTAGGCCACGAATATGACAGCTTTGTGGTAGCCATCTCGGCTCGCACTGACAAGGTATCACTGGAGGAAATTTACTCACTTTTGCTCACCACAGAAGCCAGACTTTCTCACCACCAGATGACTTCTCCCACTCAACCTACCTCTGTCAATGTTGCCCAACGACAATACAATCCCTCTCAAAATCGTGGCAGAGGCGGCTCTAGGGGACGAGGTCATTTTAATCATGCTGGTTACAACAATACCACACGTCATACTGATCACAATTCAGTAATCTGTCAGGTTTGTAATAAACCAGGACACTCAGCTCAGAAATGCTATTTTCGGTTTGATCTGTCTTACCAGGATCCAAAACCAGAAAATAAACAAGCTATGGTCGTTGCTCCTACTGGCACTTGGGATACCGAATGGCATGCTGACACTGGTGCCACGCATCACGTCACTAATGACCTCAACAATCTGAACCTTCAGAATGATGACTATCAAGGTATAGATCAGGTTCAAGTAGGTAATGGCCAAGGTTTGCAAATCTCGAAAACTGGTTCCTCTAAAATTTCTACATCTAATTCTACCTTTGTTCTTAATCAAGTGCTTCTTGTTCCTGAAATTCATAAGAACTTGTTATCTGTCCAAAAGTTTTGTATTGATAATCATGTCTATTTTGAGTTTCATGACAAATTATTTCTTGTAAAGGATTACTCGGGGCAGGTCCATCATAAAGGCCATCTCATTAATGGACTCTACCAATTCACATCTCAGTCTCGCCGTCCACAAGCTTTCTCTACCGTTCATGTTTCTCATCGTGATTGGCATCGTCGTCTTGGACATGCATCAACACCAGTTATCAATAAGTCCTCTCATTCATCAATGTTCCAGTCGAGTCCAATAAAAAGCACTCAGTATGCCCTGAATGTCAAATGGCAAAAAGTCATGACTTGCCATTTAAGTCCTCTTCCAATGTTTCTTCTTATCCTCTTGATTTAATTTTTACCGATGTATGGGGACCAGCATCCGTTGTTTCTACTAACGGTGCTAAATATTATGTTAGTTTTCTTGATGATTATTCCAAGTTTGTGTGGTTATTTCCAATGAAACTCAAATCCGACGTTGAATCAATATTTCTTCAATTTCAAGTGTGTGTTGAAAAACACTTCGAACGCAAAATTAAATCTGTCTAATCTGATTGGGGAGGTGAGTTTCGACGTTTGCACAATTATTTCCAACAAACCGGAATAAATCATAGACTAGCATGCCCTTACACTCATCAGCAAAATGGTTCTATAGAGCGCAAACACCGTCATATTGTCGAGGTTGGCCTAAGCATGTTAGCCCACTCAAATTTACCCATGCTTTACTAGGAAGAAGCCTTCCAAACTGCAACCTTCATCATAAACCGGCTACCAACACCTGTTTTAAAGCAAAAATCTCCATTTGAAATTCTTTATAATCGCATGCCAGATTTTTCCTTTATGCGCGTTTTTGATTGCGCATGTTGGCCTAATCTATGCTCTTATAATTTAAACAAGCTGAACTTTCGCTCCAAAACATGTCTCTTCATTGGCTATAGTCTTGGTCATCAAGGTTACAAATGCCTTGATTTATCTACTGGTAAAATCTATGTCTCAAGGCATGTAATTTTTGATGAGAATCTCTTCCCTTATACCAAAGAAAACGTTTCTCCACCCTCTCAACACCATTATGTTCCAATGCCTCGTAACATCAATATCTCCCCTTCTCTTAGTTCTAGTGATTTGCAATCTAACCATTATCCTATTAGAACTGTCTCTACACCTTGTTTGTCTCTTCCTACAGGTCCAGCTGAAGCAATCACCAATCAGGATGCCACTGTTGCACTGCAACATACAGACTTGCTCTCGGATCTGCCACAAAACAGAACATCTTCACCATCCGATGTGCCTGCTATCTCCAATCACCATCCGATGACAACAAGATCTAAGAACAATATTCACAAACCTCGTAAGCACTCTGATGACTATATTCGACATCCTCTACCTCGAGTATTGCTGTCCAAAAGCTCTACTGCCAAAGAACCAACCTGCTTTACAGAAGCATCCAAATCAAATTGTTGGAGAGAAGCCATGAACAAAGAATTCAATGCATTGATTCAAAATGGAACTTGGTCCTTGGTTCCAAAATCACCAAATGCAAATATTGTTAGCTGTCGGTGGGTTTACCGAGTCAAAAGGAAAGCTGATGGAACTATAGAGCGCCACAAAGCTCGATTAGTCGCCAAAGGTTTTCACCAACAAGAAGGTATTGATTTTTCAGAAACCTTTAGTCCGCTTATCAAGCATGCTACAATTAGATTGGTTCTTTCAATTGCGGTCACTCAAGATTGGCTTATACAACAAATTGATGTGCAAAATGCATTTTTGCACGGTGATCTACATGAGGAAGTCTTCATGACACAACCACAAGGTTTTATTCATCCTCAATTTCCAAATCATGTCTGTAAGTTGCATAAATCATTCTATGGATTGCGGCAAGCTCCAAGAGCTTGGTTTTCTAAACTCTCACACAAGCTCAAATCACTACATTTTCATGAAAGCAAAGCTGATACATCATTGTTCATTTTTAAAACAAAAACTGCCACTGTTTATGTTTTAATTTATGTCGATGATATATTAATAACCGGATCGAGTTCAGCTGTCATCAACCGAGTCGTTCAAAGCTTAAAGACAGACTTTGCTATCAAAGAATTGGGGCCGCTTAATTACTTTCTTGGTGTCGAAGCTCTTAGATGCCAATAAGGTATCTATCTCACACAAAGAAAATACATAGTTGATTTGCTCAAAAAGAGCAACATGGATCAAGCAAAACCATGCTCTAGTCCAATGGCTTTAACTTGCACTCTCACTGCCTCAGATGGCAAACCATGTGCCGATGCAAATCTTTACAGAAGCATGGTTGGCAGTATGCAATATCTTGCTTTCACAAGGCCTGACTTAACCTTTGCAGTCCACAAAGTTAGCAAGTTTATGCATAATCCTCTTGACACACACTGGCAAGCCGTCAAGCGAATATTTTGCTATCTCAAATATACTGTTTCAACAGGCTTGTTAATTGCAAAAGCTGCAAATCTTGATCTTCATGCTTTCTCCGATTCGGACTGGGCAGCAGACCACGATGACAGAAGATCAGTAGGAGCTCATTGCATTTTTCAAGGACCAAACTTGATCTCATGGAGCTGTAAGCAACAACCAACAGTGGCACGTAGCAGCACTGAGGCTGAATACAAAGCTTTATCAAACACGACAGCTGAGCTAATGTGGATAAAATCAATTTTACATGAGCTGGGAATTCCACTTCGGCAACCACCTACTCTTTGGTGCGACAATATTGGTGCTACATATCTTACATCAAATCCGGTATTCCATGCCAGAACAAAACACATAGAGATTGACTTCCACTTTGTTCGAGATCAAGTTAATAAAAAACAATTGAAAGTCTAGTTCATTTCAAGCTGTGACCAACTTGTAGATGCACTCACAAAGCCCCTATCACCAAAGAAAATCACAGATGCCAAGAACAATCTGAATGTTCGTGATCTCCCCTTCAGATTGAGGGGGCGTGTAGAAGATCAAGTGATTTCATCTGAAATCACTGCTGCAAATCAGGAGAATCATTCCAATAAAGATCCTGCCGAAGACTAGGAAATCATGTCTGCTATACCTACATGTAACTGAAGATAATGCAGCAATTATTCCACGAGATTCTTGCTGAAATTTAGAGATAATTGTATAGCTGTATAGAAATTTAAACTATGTTCACATGTTGCAAATATTTAGGAAATCGGTCACAATTGTTTTTATATATACTGCTGTAAACCGCAAGCCTGGAATATCAGAAAATAGAATTCATTCAAACATTTTGTATTTTGTATTCTTTTACACTGCACAAGGATGCACCAGCACAACGACGGTTACCAACAAATCAGGGCACTTGTAATGTGCTGGCAGGCTCAAAAAATGTTGCTGGGATCCTTGTCTTGGCTAAGACAGGGTGGTTATTTGCACAGATGGAAAAGAGGAAAAGATGGAGCAGTTATGGGAAGTTATGGGCAATTATTTTAGTAACTACCTATGCAGTTGGGGGTGTCAACTAAAGGGACAGGTGGCATTGCATGCCACTACCCTAATCCTCTACATAAACAGTATTCTGGGCATGTTGTAAGAAGATAGAAAAAGAAGTGTACTCAGGAGAGAAAACACAGAAAAACACAAGGGAATTGTGTGATCCTGTACAAGTTCTTAATGTCCAGAACTTAGCCATTCTGCAGGGGCAGAATATATGCACATAGGACACACTAAATGTCTAGGGAGTTCCTATTGGGACAGAACAATTTTGTAAAATAGTGCAGAGGCTGTAATCCTTTATGATTTTTTAGAGTAATAAATGTTGAGAAATGGTTTTCCTGTAATTGCATTGTGCTATGGTTTATTGTTCAATTTCTGCTATGCATTGTGAGTGAGAAACTGAGGCCAAGAGTGAGAGCCTTTTGGAACCATCGCAGGTTGTGTTTTCTATGGCCAGGTTTGGAGACCCAACTTTAAGCAAGGTTGACTCAAATTTACATTGGAATTGGTAAGCCAACCTTCCTTAAAGTTGGGTCTCTAAACATGGCCTATGTCAGGAAAATGCCTGTGACAATAACCATGACTATATTTAATTATGTTGTAGTTATGTTTTAGTTTCTTCAAGCGTACTTAAGGCTTAATTATAACTTTGGTCCTTATAATTTGCCCTTGAGATCGATTTAGTCCTTAAGAGTTCAAATAATTCCAATTAAGGAATCAAATTTCTATCAGAGTTTCAATTGAGTGACTCTGCCAGCTTCCATCAAAGAAACCTAACTATTTTGCCATGTCGCATTTCATAAGTGCTGATGTGGCATCATAAAACGAATGTCATAACTCCTTTAAATCAACCACTTATTACACCATTGATCATCATAATCATAGAATCGCTTACACCGATTCTTGGTTTCCCCTCTTTATGAATAATAAAATCGATGTAGAACAATAGGAGAGAAATAAAGGGAACAAGACAATAAAGATAGAATGATTCAAATCACATAAGAGTTGCAACCCAATCACAGGGCATGAAGAACACCTCAATTCAATCGCAGGGCGCGAAGAACAAAACTATTCATAGAGTTGTTGGATTTCAATAATTTGATTTTTATTCATTCGAGCTAAGTAAAAATAACATGTGTCTTAATTACGTTGACTCTACATGTGTCTCCACCCAATCACTAGTTGCTTGTCTTGTTGATGCTTCTCTCAAATTCATTGTCGCCTTGGTCATTCATCCTTGGAGAATTTGAAAAAATTTGTTCCTAACTTAAGTAATGCCATTTCTTTAGAGTGTGAGTTGTGTCAATTAGGATAGTATCATCATGTGTTATTTCTTTCTCGCATTAATAAATGAGTGTCAGGTCCCTTTATGTTGGTGCATTATGGTGTGTGGTCTCAAGTTGTGTTTCTTCAAGATTTGGATTTCGGTACTTTGTTATAATTGTTGTTGATTATTCTAGGCTCACCTAACTTTATTTGATGAAAGAGCATCTAGTTGTTTTCTATTGTTTACGCTTTTTATATCGAGATTAAGACCCAATTTGCCGTGCATGTTCGAAGATAATGCTCGCGAGTATATGTATGACCCCTTTCGCACCTTTATGGTTAACTCTAGTATTATCCATCAGTCATCTTGCTCTCATACTTCCCAACAAAATGGAGTAGTTGAGAGAAAGAGTCATTTTCTCGGCGTTGCTCACACCATTTTATTTCAAATGCATGTGCCGAAAGTGTTTTGCGGTGACGGTCTCATTGTGTGTTAATTAATGTATTGCCCATATAATGAGAGCAAATCTTGGTCCATGGAGTCCCAAGAAAGCAAGAATCCTAACCTGTCTGTCCTTTACTCTTGATGGCAACTCCTCATTCAGCTCTGTTTCCTCATGATTCTCCATTTCCCTTGGTTCTTTGTATCTTTGAGTATGTTTGTTTTGTTCATCAACTTGCTCTAAATGTTGACAAGTTCGATCCTTGTGCCATTAATTGTATTTTCTTAGGATATTCATATGCCTAGAAAGGCTATCAGTGTTATATCCCGTCCTTACATTGCTTTTTTTATGTGTTGATGTCACATTCTTTTCAATTCGCTCTGTTTTATTCCAAGTCCTATACGTTTTATTCGGAGTCTTTAAGATGTCTGATCTTATTACTTCTCTTTCTTTTCTGTTGCCCACTCCAGTGCCTCTTTCATAACTAATCCTCATGCATTTGTTCATCCGCTGCAAGTTTATACCCATCGTATGAGACCAGATCTTCCTCTTTCATCAATTGCTGCTCCACGAATTGTTCCCTTGTTAACAATTGGAACCACCTCCATCTTTTTCCACTAGGATGATCTCCCCATTACTCTTCGAAAGGGTAAGCGTACAACTCATCCTATTGCTAATATTGTTTCTTATAATCATTTATCTCCTTCAAACTCTTCTTTTGTTGTCTCTATATCTACTATCCCCCTTCCTAAGTCTATATAGAAGCTATGTTTCATTTTGGGTGGAAAACAACCATGGAAGATGAAATGAATGGGTCACAATGATACTTGGGAACTAGTCCCTCTTCTTCTTGGTAAATGAATGGGTCACAATGTTTTGTAAAAGTTCTTCTTGTTGATAGGTTGAAAGCTCCCTTTGTGACAAAAAGGTATACCTAGGTTTATTACATTGACTATTCTAAGACATTTTCTCGTATAAAGGATTAATTTTAATTGTATATGTGGATGATATTATGATAACGTGGGATGGCAAAGAGAGAATTCAAGAACTGAAACAATTTATAGGGAGTAAGTTTCAGACTAAGAATATGAGGCATTGAGATAATTCTTGGGCATTAAAGTCATTAGATCTCGTTGTGGGTTTTCTCTATCTTGGCAATAATATGTTCTCAAGTTAATATGTGACATATAGATGTCAGGGTGTTTGCCTATAGACAATTTTATGAGTCACAACACAAAACTTACAGTTGATCAGTGAGTTGTTGATTGATCCAGACATCTTATCTACAATGAGTGTGTTTAATCAGCTCCTAGATGCCCCATAGAGTTAGTCCTTGGGATGTTGTTTTGTGTATTTTGAGGTATCTTAAGAGTACCCTTGGTCATGATTTATTTTTTCAAAAACATGGTCATGCTCAGATTGAGGGTTATATTGATGCAGATTGGCTTGGTTCTCCATCCGATAGAGGTCCTGTAATACCCGTATTTGTAAAGAAAGGGTAAAAAAGTAATTTAATAAATATGACATGGAATTAAAGTCATACATATACGCGAAAGATTTAATTTTTATAAAACAATTCTTAAAAAACAGACATGTGGTGGTGTAAAGAAAAATGAAAATGAAAATGAAAAACAAAATCATCCAGATAAAGGAAAAGGAAAAAGAAAAAGAAAAGACGTGGCCACCTGTTGCCAAAAGAAAAGAAATGATGCATGTGAGACACCATTTCAAAGTCATGGCAATGTAAGAGGGAGGGGGGGAGGTGCTGACTCTGGTTGAAAAAAAAAATTTGGTACATATATATATATATATATATATATATATATAAAACTTTAGTTTATTTATTAATTACTTACTAAATCTTGTTTGGTTTTCCTTCCCCTACAATTCAAATTACTCTAATTCTTTAAACACTTGCGGACCGAAATAAAGGTTGAAAGAGTGAAATTTGGAAAGAGTTTACGGGATAATTTTATAGAGAATCACGGGAAGCTCTAAGAAAAACAGAAGGTAATAACGTAAAGTTTCTTTTTGAAATTTAGCATATATAAAATTCTCGGAATTCAATGTGAGAATTTTTAAAGGGTGTAAATTATGGAAGAATTAAAGAATAAATTAGAATTTAATAAGAATATTATGTCAAGTGTTGACGATAAGAAACCGGAGGAAATTGTTGAGAGGAGCAGGAAAGGCAAGGAGGTGATCCATGGGTAGCTCTAAGTGCTACGTGATGAGTTAGATTTACTTTAAGTAATCAAGATAAATATGAAATATATAGTGATAATATTTGAATAACTTATTAACCTATGATTTGATAATAGATGAAAGTTGTTTAATGGGTATGATAGGTATAATTGATATATGGAATGTTATTATATGAGAAGTAATATTATTGGAATAATGAGTCGATTTAATAATAAAGGTGATAAATGAAATTCTTGATGAGTTATGGTTGATAAATTGATGTGATATATGAGGAGAAAAAAATAGTGAAATTGATCAAATTGTAATTTAAGAAAAGACATGATAGCTAAATTTAATGTCTGAATACATGCTTGTTTTTATACTATTGTTCATATGCATATTTCATATCATTGTTCATATGTGTATGCATGAAATAAAAGAACGGGGAGGGGGCTAGTCTAAATGAAACAAAAGAATCGGGAAGGCAGCCGACCTAAGATAAAAACATGTCGATATGTGGGAAGACGTTCCCTAATAATAATTCATGCATTGCATCTGTTTTAAATATTGGTTTTAATACTGAAATGCTGAAGTGTTGTTTTGTTATTGTAAATTTATTTATAGATGAATGAGTCTCACAGAGAGACAGTTATGGTGAGAAAGAAAAACAGAAGTATAATATCATAAAAACTATCTAAATGGTAAACTATATGCTATGAACCTCATAACGAGGTAATTATGAGATAATTGAGGGTCTTAAGGTGAAAAAATATATAAGAAGAAGAGACTGATAGAGAATGAGACTTATGATATGTGTAGTAATAGTAGAATGCTATTATCAAGTTATATGAGATATAAATGATTTAATATTAAAAGATTATTTATACGAATTGAATACTTCTAGTAAATTTAATTCACTGAGCTTGTGAAGCTCATCCCTCAAGGTTAAATGATTTTAGGCAGCAGACAAGATAGATAATTAGTGAACTGAAATTCAGACGGATTTATTATCTGTAAGCCACGTGGTCCATATCCTCAGACTAATGAGAAAAAAAATATTTGTAAATATTCATGCATATTATGTTGTATACAATGTCTAAGTTGAGATCTGAATGATATATCTCCCCTGTTAAGGGTTGAGGATTGATGTAAATAATTGTAGTTGATAAATTTTTATTATTGCATATATGTGTCGTGCTGGGATTTTCAAAATGTGATGACACCGTCTTGGGGGTGGCCAACCTGGGATGGGTCGTTAAAATTTTGGTATCAGAGCATTAGGTTTTATGATTCTATAGACTACATAAGAATTTAAAAAAGTGAGAGATCAGAATAAACTATATTTTAATACAGAGTCTAAGGATGACACGTGTACATGCTAGAGCTAGAGGTAGAGTTCTGAATCAGAGGAGACGTGGTAGACCCCCAATATTTAGAAGAACTGAAGCGGAGGAGGAAGTTGAGTCTGTGGTTCCTGTGAGGGAACAGATTGATAGTGCGGTAGGTACTAGTAGAGCTGGGAGAGAATCCGAGGTTAGGAGGGATGAATTGAGAGAAGCTCTAGAGCATGCCCTAGAGAGGATGAATGCAGCTGAAGAAAGGGATAATAATTTGTAGAAGAGATTAGATGAGAGGGGTAGAATAGAACCTGATGTGGTGAGACAAGTGGCTCATGAGGGAGAATGTGTATTTGCACATGAGATGCAAGGGGGTTATTATATGAGATTTCTTAATTTTAAACCCTAGTCTTTTAGAGGATTTGTTGATTACGCTCAAACTATCACACAGTTATTGTGTATAAATGAGGTGTCGATCCCACAAGTAAACGCGAACTACAAAAGAAAATGTAAACTTTGACATGAACGATAAAAATCAAATGAAAGAATATGAGTTTTGGTAATGGAATAAGGTGAGAGAATTGTGTAAATATAACGAAGAATATAAATGAGAAATAACAAGGTTTCGGGAATCCTCCCTAGGTTCGTTGCCTTGTTCCAATCTTGATTCAATTGATTTTATCTCGATTGCTAGTTTCACATCCCAAACGAGCAATCGAAAAATATTCAATCACAACACATTAACACTCTAATGTAATTTCTACAAATCACTCATTGATTTCGATTCAAGCACACATGACCTATCTTAAAGATTATCAAGAAACGACAATATATCTCAATGACAATATCACAGTAATGGACGAATCTATAAATAAATCTACCAGAATCAATCACATCCAAACAACTTGACATAAGAAGAGCTTGACTAGACTTATATGGAGGAGAAACATACAATCATCGGATTAAGAAAATCTAAGATAAGAAGAACATAAATTGCAGATGTCACATGAACCTAAATTCTTCTTGTTTAATCAAAGAGTAAATCATAAACAATATTCAACAATAAATCCTTACAACTGAATCAAGAATGGAAAATAAGAACAACTACACCTAGGGATTCATTCCTTTGCCTTGCTTGAAGACTAGTTAGCCATGGGGCTCAAGGTTGATGAAGAATGTGGAGCTCTCCTATTGATTTTAAGCCTTAATAGACTTGGAAGAATGGTTAATTCCAATTGTGGTTGCAAACCCTTAAGGTTCTATTTATAGCCCATAAGGTTTAGGGGCATTTTGGGCTGGAAAATGTCTTCAAAAATGCCCTAATTAGGTCAAAGGACCAGGCTGGCACCGCACCTCAGCCTTACCCGTGCCTAGGTGCTGCCTTTGTCTAAGATTGGTGGTGTTCTGGGTAGTGTGGTGCTCTCTCCTCCATGCCACGGTGCTAGGCTTGGCATAATGGCAGTTGTTCTGGACGGTGCAGCGCTGGGCAGTCCAAGGTGCGGTGCTGGGCAGATGCTATTCTGGAGGCCTGACCTTTGTCTACTAAAACTGTCATAAATTTCTCTAGAAAAATCATTTTTATGAGCCATAAAATTCTCTAGAAAATAGACTTCCAGATATTTCTAACCATATATGGCTCATCTCCTGCTTCTTTTTTCATCAATACAATTTAATTTGCAAAAATGATTGATTTGTATGGGCAATTCTGGTAATTTAGTAAAACTATTTTTCAAATACTTGTGAATCTTCACTCCGGTGTTCATCGAGTCATTGTGCTTTAAGCAATGATAGCTTTTCCATATCTTTTGAACTTAAAGTACTTGAAAATGCATCGAAATAGATCAATGATCCAAGAATGACACTTTAGAGTTGTTAAGGTATAAATGAGTAATTCAACCCTAGATCAACCCCAAAATGCTAACAAATAAATACTGTTAAGATGCATTTTATGACTCTCATAATCTATAAATCCTATAGAAACTGAGCAATGGATTAGACATGTCGATAAATATTTTGAGGTCTTACCAACGACAAATAGACAGAAGGTTGCTTCTGCTTCATTTATGCTGGAGGGAGAGGCTTCTCAAAGGTGGGAGGATATTTTGCACAGGGTAAGCACATAGGTAGAACAACCTTTAACTTGGAGTAAGTTTAAGGATGAGTTCTTTACGAATTATTTTCCAAATACCCTTCGGGCACAACAAGAGAGAGATTTTATTCATCTAAGGCAGGGAAATTTATCGGTGGCTGAATATGATAGTAGATTCATAGCCCTGTCAAGGTTTCTACTTGAATTAGTGAATATGGAGGAGAGGAAGTATAAGAGATTTTTATATGGATTACACTATCATCAATTTAGGATAAAGGAGGGGGATGTACCTAAGACTACTTTTAGGACACGTTATGGCCATCATGAGTTCCTGGTCATGCCATTTGGGTTGACTAATGCTCCTGCAGTATTTATGGATCTAATGAATCGGTTGTTTAAACCATTCTTGGATAGATTTGTGATTGTGTTTATTGATGATATTCTTGTATATTCCAAGAAGAAAGAGGAGCATGCGCAAGATTTAGAGATAGTGTTGGAAATTCTAAGGAGAGAGAAATTATATGCAAAGTTCTCTAAGTGTGAGTTTTGGTTGAGTGAAATATCTTTCTTGGGGCATGTTACATCGGGAGAGGGAATAACAGTTGACCCACAGAAAGTAGAAGCAGTGTTGAATTGGGAAAGATCCACTAGTGTAATTGAAGTTAGAAGCTTTTTAGGGTTGACTGGTTATTATAGGAGATTCATCCAAAAATTTTCTATGATTGCTGGACCATTGACTAGATTGACTAGGAAAGACGTGAAGCTTAGGTGGTTAGAGGAATGTTAGAGGAGTTTCTAACTGTTGAAATAAAAATTGACTACTGCCCTGGTATTAGTACTTCCTTCTGGTGATGAAGGATTTGTGGTATATAGTGATGCGTCATATCAGGGTTTGGGATATGTGTTGATGCAATATGGGAGAGTTATAGCTTATACATCTAGGCAATTGAAGAACCATAAGTGGAATTACCCGACTCGTGATTTATAATTGGTTGTCATAGTTTTTGCTTTGAAGATTTGAAGACATTATCAATATGGAGCCAATTGTGAAATTTTTACTAATCATAAAAGCTTGACGCATTTATCGATCCAGAAAGAGTTGAATTTAAGGCAAAGGAGGTGGATGGAGTTGATTAGTGATTATGATTGTACCATTCATTATCATCCAGGAAAGACTAATGTAGTAACTGATGCATTGAGTAGAAATGCTACAGGGAGATTAGCTACTATTGGGAGTCATAATGTTAGCTTGATGATAGAATTAAGAAGAATGAGGATGCAGTAGAGTGTCAAGATAGAGGAGTATTGATGGCAAATATGGTGGTACAATATTCTATTATTGATTGTTTATTACAGATGCAGGGTAGAGATGAGGGGATAGAGAAGATCTGACGGGAAGTGTTGAGTGGAAAGCCAACTAAGCTTAGAATTAGAGGAGATGGTATGGTGGTATTGGGGCATAGAGTATGTGTTCCAAATGATGTGGAGATGAGAAAGGAGATACTAAGGGAGGCTCATGATTCTGTATATTCTATGCACCCAGGAAATAATAAGATGTACAAGGGATTGAAAAAAAAATTATTGGTGGTCAGAGATGAAGAAGGATGTAGCATAACATATTTATAGATGATTGACTTGTCAACAGGTAAAATATGAGAATAGACATCCAACAGGATTATTATAACCTCTTCCAGTACCTGAGTGGCCATGGGAAAATGTGAATATAGATTTTTTTGTAGTATGTGGCTCATATTGAGTGAAACATATTTACAGAGAAATTAAGGCTGATGCCGGAGTGAAGCAGAGTGGAGCAAGGGGAGCGTAGCGTACTGAGTGGAACAGAGCGGAACGACCCCGCAGTATGGTACAGGGGTATTTAAGGAATATTTTAATACCTCTATACGGCTAGTGTTGGTATAAATACATATGATGTAACCCTACTTTGACATAGTGAAATTTGGCCGCTGTTCGCTCCCATAGACATAGGCATACTGCCGAACCACGTTAAATCTGTGTGTTTAATTGCTTTCTCCATCTCTTTGTTTTTCGTATTATTCATCATAATTGTTGCATATTTCACAACAGATTTTATCTCTGGTTTTCCCCGTACCCAGAGGGGTCATGATGTTGTATGGGTTATAGTAGATAGACTCTCTAAGTCTTCAAATTTCCTTCCTATTAAAACTACCCGGAGTCCTGAAAAGTTGGCTAAATTGTATGTAGCGAAGATTGTAAGATTGCATGGAGTACCCTTGAGTATTGTATCATATAGAGATTCTAGATTTACCTCTAGATTTCAGAGAAGTTTCCAAGGAGCTATGGGTACACAATTACAGTTTAGTACAGATTTTCATCCACAAACTGATGGGCAGATGAAGAGAATCATCATAATACTAGAAGATATGATGAGGGCAAGTGTATTGAGTTTCTCAGTGAGCTAGGATGCTTATTTTCCTTTGATCAAGTTGCATAATAATCAGTATCAAACTAGTATTGGGATGGCACCATTTGAAGCTTTATATAATAGGAGGTGTAGAACTCCAATATGCTGGGAAGAAGTTGGAGAGAGAAAGATATTTGGTCCAGAAATGATATATCTGACTACTGAGAGAATCAAACTAGTTAGAGAGAACCTTAGAGCAACACAAAACAAACAGAAGGGATATGCTAATAATAGAAGACGACCTCTCGAGTTTCAAGTTGGTGATTGGGTATTTTTGAAGATGTCTCTGTGGAAGGGCGTGTTGAGGTTTAAAAAGAAAGGAAAGTTGAGCCCAAGATTTGTGGGGCCATATGAGGTGGTTAAAAAAGTTGGACCAGTAGCATATAGATTGGATTTGCCTCTAGGGTTAAAGCAATTACATAATGTGTTTCATGACTCACTTTTGAGAAAGTACTTACACGATGAATCCCATAGTATCTCGAATCAGGCGATAGAATTTCAGGAAGATTTGACTTTTATGCAAGTACCTGTCAAAATTCTAGACAGAAAGGAACAAGTCTTGTGCAATAAAGTCATTCCCTTGATTCACGTATTATGGCGAAGCCAAGATGTTGAAGAAATTACTTAGGAGCATGAAGCAAGAATGAGAAAAGAATACCCCAAACTCTTTCATGAATTAAGAAAGGAAATTTCGAGAACGAAATTTTTGTAAGGTAGGTAGAATTGTAATACTCATATTCGTAAAGAAAGGGTAAAGAAGTAATTTAATAAATATGACATAGAATTAAAATAATACATATATGTGAAAGATTTAATTTTTATAAAACAATTCTTAAAAAAAAAACGAACTCGTGGTGGTGTAAAGAAAAAAGAAAATGAAAATGAAAAAAAAATCATCGAGATAAAGGAAAAGGGAAAAGAAAAAAAAGTTTTTGTTAAAAAAAAAAAACATGTGGCAACACCTGTTGCCAAAAGAAAATAAATGATACATGTGAGACACCATTTCAAAGTCATGGCAAAACAAGGGGGGAGGTACTCGCTCTGGTTGAAAAAAAATTGGTGTATATATATATATATATATATAGTTTATTTTATGAATTACTTAACAGATCCTATTTGGTTTTCCTTCCAGTACGATTCAAATTACTCTCTTTCTTTAAACATTTGGGGATTGAAAGAAAGGCTGAAAGAGTGAAATTTTGAAGGGGTTTACGAGAGAATTTTATAGAGAATCACGGGAAGCTCTAAGAAAAACATAAGGTAATAAAATGAAATTTATTTTTGAAATTTAGCATACATGAAATTCCCGAAATTCAATATGAGAATTTTCAAATGGTGTAAATTATGGAAGAATTAAAGAATAAATTAGAATTTAATATGAATATAATGTCAGGTGTTGATGATCAGAAACCGGGGGAAATTGCTGAGAGAAGTAGGAAAGGCAAGGAGGTGATTCACGGGTAGCTCTAAGTGCTACGTGGTGAGTTAGATTTACTTTAAGTAATCAAGATAAATATGAAATATATAGTGATAATATTTGAATAACTTATTAACCTATGATTTGATAATAGATGAAAGTTGTTTGATTGGTATAATAGGTATAATTGATATGTGGAAAGTTGTTATATGAGAAGTAATATTATTGGAATAATGAGTCGATTTAATAATGAAGGTAATAAATGAAATTCTTGATGAGTTATGGTTGATAAATTGATGTGATATATGAGGAGAAGAAATTAGTGAAATTGATCAAATTGTAATTTGAGAAAAGGCAGGATAGCTAAATTTAATGTCTACATACATGCTTGTTTTTATATTATTGTTCATATGCGTATTTCATATCATTGTTCACATGCATATGCATGAAATAAAATAACCGGGAGAAGGCCGGTCTAAATAAAAAACCGTGACAACTGGTATATGCTGGAAAAAAATGAAAACCGTGACAGCTGGTATATGCTGGAAATAAAAGAACCGGGAGGGGGCTGGTCTAAATGAAACAAAAGAACCGAGAAGACAGCCGGTCTAAGATAAAAACATGTCGACATGTGGGAAGACATTCCCTAATAATAATTCATGCATTGAATCTATTTTAAATATTGATTTTATTACTGAAATGCTGAAGTGTTGTTTTGTTATTGTAAATTTATTTATAGATGAATGAGTCTAACAGAGAGACAGCTATGGTGAGAAAGAAACATGGAAGTATAATATCATAAGAACTATCTAAATGGTAAATTATATGCTGTGAACCTCATAACGAGGTAATTATGAGATAATTGATGGTCTTAAGGTGAACAAATATATAATAAGAAGAGATTGATGGAGAATGAGACTTATGATATATGCAGTGATAGTAGAGTGCTATTATCAAGTTATATAAGATATACATGATTAAATATTAAAGACTATTTATACGAATTGAATA
>CM043702.1:35057500-35107500 GCA_023935145.1 Bretschneidera sinensis
CTGACTTACTTAGTGAAATTCATGATAGATTTAGGGCTTTCGAAATGAAAACTCGTGGCCAGGGCTTATCTAGGTGGAAGAACAATGAACCTATTCCTATATTGAATGATGGCCAAAGAACTCAAAACCGTGTAGGTTCAGATGCCAGAGCCAGTAAATCAGAGGCCATGCGTGCCAATGGATTTGTGTTGACAAAAATAGTTTGCGCAAAACTGCTACATGGTTTTCTCTGGGGCTATTTGAGTGCTTCACCCTATTGGGAAAATGCTTCATCATCTCCAAAGTATCTTCACTGGAAAAAGATGTTAAGGCCATTCCACTCGAACTATTCTTACAAGTTGCTAGGTCTACTTAGAAGTTTGATAATATGGTTGAGAAATGTAAGAGGGGCTTGTGTCTTTCTAATCTTCCTGCTGAAGAGTATAAGCTTTAGATGGATACTCTGGCAACTGGTAGATTATCAATAGTCATTGAAATTTTATGACAGTTGAAGGTAAAAAAATTGTCCATACTTAAAATAACTCCTTTATGTAAGTGCTATGCACCGTATCTGTTTGAATTGGGTAGTAACTATTTATTTTTGAAGGCCTACAACTGCATTGCTATAGACTAAACATTTGCGTTGGATAATAAAAACATTTTTGCTAGAAATTAATCATTAGTATAGGATCAAACGAAGTGACATTTTTCTTTTCTATACAGATGGCCAATCTGGGGTAAGAAAACTCCATTTGACATGAACTCTGTCGGAAAGTTAGGGTGGCTAGTAAGGATTTATTTTTCTATTTCAATAATATGTTGAATCTAGATTAGGATTCGAATTTTTTATTTAGATGGGACCTTATTTTCAGCAAGTTAGTTAGGATTTTATACTATCCTATTTATATGTACTTTCACGTTTTATTTAATGAGAAGGAATCAGAATTATTATTTCTTCTAAAAACTTTCATGGTATCAGAGCCTATAGCATGTGATCCATAGATTTCAATGGTAAAGACAACCATGCTAAAAAGGGTGATTACTAGTTCTAGCAAAACATCTTAGGTTATGTCCGAAAAAAAACCTAGCAATACCTATTGGTGTTGATCAATTGTCAATGGTTTCTTCTCTGCAAATAACTATTCAAAAGTTGAATGAAAAGAATTATTTATAGCAGTCACAGTCAATCAAGCTGGCTATTGATGGCAGAAGAAAGTTGAAGTACTTGACTGATGAAGTGAAGAAGTGTGCTACATACAATCCAAGTTACACGACATAGAGATTTGAAAATTCCTCGGTGATGGCCTGGCTTCTCAACTCTATGAAGGCCGCCACTACGGATCCCAATATGTTTCTACCAACAGCAAAGGTTGTATGGGATTCTATCCGAGAAACTTATTCTGATTTAGAAAATTCCTCTAAGATATTTGAATTAAAAACCAAACTCTGGAAATCCAAGCAAGGAGATTGCGAGGTTACCGTCTACTACAATGAGATGGTAACTTTGTGACAGGAATTGGATCAATGCTACAAGGACAAGTAGGAAAATTCAAGTGATTGTGCTAGGTACATGAAACGTGAAGAAAATGATCGTGTTTATATGTTTCTTACAGGTGTCAATCGTGGATTAGATGAGGTGAAAGGAAGAATCCTTGGTCAAAAACCACTGACTTCCATTCGTGAATTTTTTTTAGAGGTTAGGCAAGAGGAGTGTATAAGAAAAATCATGATGAGTAGTTCAACACCTAGCAGCAATTCAGAACCCAAGAGTTCTGCCCTTGTCTCTCGAGGATCTGATGTCGATGGAGAAAGGAGGAAAAAGCCATGGTGTGATCATTGTAAAAAATCATGGCACACAAGAGAGACCTGCTGGAAAATTCACGGGACGCCTGCACACCTAAAGAAGAAACCTGATGGCACAGCACTCCAAACCATGACTAAAGACTCTCAAGAGCACACAGTCAACTAAGAAGTGTCTCCTTTCACAAAGGAACAATTAGAGTATCTATACAAACTTTTCAAATCTCCATAATTTTCTGTTAATCCTTCATGTTCCATTGCTCACCATGGTAATACTCTAATCACAGCCCTTTCCAATGTCAAACCCAATTTCCCAAATTTCTGGATTATTAATTCTGGTGCAACAGACCACATGACAAGTTGCTCACAATTTTTCACATCTTATAGTCCATGTGTAGGAAATAAGAAAATCAAAATTGTTGATGGATCCTTTTTGGCTATAGCCGGGATGGGTTCAATCAAGATTTCTTCCTCTTTGACTCTTCATAATGTGCTCCACATCCCAAATCTTTTGTGTAATTTGTTATTTGTCAGAAAAATAACCAATGAACACAATTGTCGGGCTAATTTCTATCCATCGTATTGTGAGTTTTCAGAACCAGCCTCAGGGAGGACGATTGGCAGTGCTAGGGAAACCGTAGGACTCTACTTCTTTGAAGATGGAACAAAGTCAAGTAAACAAGTTCAAAGTACCTGTTTTGAGTCTATTTCTATTTCTAGCAGTCATGAAATAATGTTGTGGTATTATAGGCTAGGCCACCCAAGTTTTCAATATTTAAAACATTTGTTTCCAAAATTGTTTCTTAATAAAAGTCCATCTTCATTTTAGTGTGAAATTTATGCATTGGCCAAACAACATCGAGCTTTTTACCCTCCACAACCATATAAACCCACTAAACTGTTTTCATTAATTCACAGTGATGTATGGTTTTTTACATTCATTGATGACCATACTAGGGTCAGTTGAGTTTATTTACTAAAAGAAAAAAAATAAGATTGAAGTAATTTTTAAGAACTTTTACACCATGGTACAAACACAATTTCGTAAAAATATCAAGATTTTCAGAAGTGATAATGGCAAGCAATTTTTTAACAAAGTTTTGGGACATTTTTTTTCCGGAGAAAAGTATTATTCATCAAAGCTCTTGCAATGATACACCTCAACAAAATGGGACAGCCGAGAGAAAAACAAACATCTCCTAGAAGTCGCAAGAGCCCTACTTTTTACAAATAATGTGCCAAAATATCTTTGGGATGAAGCAATTCTGACGACAACTTATCTCATTAATAGAATGCCTTCAAAAATCCTAAATTTTCAAACTCCTTTGAATGTTTTTTCAAAAATATTATCCCACTTCTAGGATTTCTGTAGATTTACCAATAAAATTTTTTGGTTTCATTGTTTTTGTTCACAATCATGATAAAAATCGTGGAAAATTAGAACCAAGGGCAAGAAAATGCGTTTTTTTAGGATATGCACCAACCCAAAAGGGTTACAAGTGTTATGATCCTATTTCAAAAAAATTGTTTGTTACCATGGATGTATCGTTTTTTGAAATAAGATCTTTTTTTGGAACTCATCTTCAGGGGGGAGAGAAAAGAAGAAGATTCGGAATTCAACCTGTTTCAGCAAAAAAAATCCGAGTCTGTTGCAGCCAGAAAAAGTTCAAAATTTGAACCCATTTCAGCCAAAAAAATCGAATCTGTTGCAGCCAGAAAAAATTCAAAATTTGGATTTGTTTCAGCAAGAAAATCCTGACCTTATCCAAACTTAAACAATTTCTATTTTGATTCCAACTATAGGGACAAATTCCAATTTTATCCAAAAAGAAACAAACCAAGATTTTAGCCAAACTGAAAAGGATTTTTCTGGAAAAATCAGTCTTGAATCCAAAATTATTTCAATTAAAAAATCAAATGTTTCAATTAAAAAATCAAATGTTTCAAACACTGAAACAACTTTGGATCCTCTTGTAATCTCAACATATGATCATAACCATACTGGAAAAAGAGGAGACTCAAATATGGAAAAGTTTTTTTGGACAAGTTTACTCGAGAAAAGGTCTAATTCAGGAAGAGGAGTTCAAAGCTTCCCTACAAGGCCATGAGTCTGACCCAAAGCAAAACCTAAACTTACTAGGTATTTCTCAATCTAGTCTTACTCCGAAAAAAAAATCATCTGATGATTTAAATGCTCTCATTGCTGTTCATAAGGGTATTTGGTCATGTACAAATTATCTAATGTCCAAATTTGTGTCTTATGAAAAACTTTCATGATCCTTTTCTACCTTTACCTCACAACTTTCACTTGTGGAGATTCCAAAGAATGTATAGGATTCCTTACAGGTTCTAGAATGGAAGGAAGCAGTTCTTGAGGAAAAGCGAGCACTTGAGAAGAAGAGGACTTGGGAAATGGTAGACCTACCTAGAGGAAAAATAACGGTTGGATGCAAATGGGTGTTTACCCTAAAGTACAAGTCATATGGAACTCTAGAGAGATGCAAGGCTCGATTAGTGGCCAATGGTTTCACTCAAACGTACGACATTGACTACACGGAGACATTTGCACCGGTAGCAAAGCTGAACACTGTCAGAGTTTTGCTATCAATAGCGGCGAACCTTGATTGGCCACAGCAGCAACTAGATGTCAAGAATGCCTTCCTTAATGGAGATTTATAAGAGGAGGTCTACATGGATGCACCACATAGATTTAGAAAGAAATTTGGCTCAAAAGTGTGTAAATTGAAGAAATCACTATATAGCCTCAAGCAATCACCGAGAGCATGGTTTGAGAAGTTCACCCAATCAGTAAAGAACCAAGATTACAACCAAGCTCAAACTGACCACACTATGTTCATAAAACACTTGGAAGAAAAACGATAATTGTTTTGATAGTTTATGTAGATGACATCATCTTAACAGGCGATGATTTGGCTGAAATGAATCGGCTGCAAATGAGTTTAGCCAAAGAATTTGAGATTAAGGATTTTGGGTATCTTAAGTACTTTCTGGGAATGGAAGTTGCAAGATCAAAAAAAGGGATTGTTGTGACTCAACGGAAATACATCCTAGATCTCTTAAGTGAGACCAAAATGAGTGGATGTAGACTTATGGATACACCAATAAATC
Source organism: Bretschneidera sinensis (assembly GCA_023935145.1). Taxonomy (NCBI): domain Eukaryota; kingdom Viridiplantae; phylum Streptophyta; class Magnoliopsida; order Brassicales; family Akaniaceae; genus Bretschneidera; species Bretschneidera sinensis. Next base: position 35,062,409 of record CM043702.1, read on the forward strand.
CAAATGTAAAGTTAGGTGGAGACAAAAAGGGAGAATTTGTAAACACTACCCGATACCAAAAGTTAGTGGGAAAGCTAATTTATTTATCCCATACTCGGCCTGATATAGCCTTCGCCATTAGCTTAGTGAGTCAATTAATGCACTCTCCTCAAAAGGAACATCTAGAGGTTGCCTATCGTATTTTGAGATACTTGAAGAATTCTCCAGAAAAGGGGTTGTTTTTCCAAAAGAATTCACAATGGAATGTTTAAGCCTACACCTATGCAGATTGGGCATGTTCTACAACCGATCGAAGGTCAACAACAGGTTATTGTACCTATGTATGGGGGAATCTTGTCACATAGAGAAGCAAGAAGCAAAGTGTAGTAGCTCGAAACAGTGCAGAGGTGGAGTACAGGGCTATGGCCAATGGGGTTTGTGAGCTTTTATGGCTACAACAGGTTCTAGCAGAGTTACAGAAACCCATGAATACTCCAATGAAGCTATATCATGATAACAAAGTAGCAATAAGCATAGCACATAATCCTATACAGCACGACAGGACCAAGCACGTTGAGGTTGATAGACATTTCATAAAGGAGAAGCTTGAGGCAGGGACCATTTGTGTGCCATTCATTCCAACATCACAGCAGACAATGGACATACTTACAAAGGGACTGTTCAAATCTAACTTTGAGTTTTTTGTTAGCAAGTTGGGCTTGATTGATATCTACTCTCCAACATGAGGGGAAGTGTCGAAAAGTTAGGGTAGTTAGTAAGGATTTATTTTTCTGTTTCAATAGTATGCTGAATCTAGATTAGGATTCGAATTTTGTATTTAGTTGGGGCCTTATTTTCAACAAGTTAGTTAGGATTTTATACTATTATATTTATATGTACTTTCACGTTTTATTCAATGAGAATGAATCAGAATTATTATTTCTTCTAAAAACTTTCAAACTCCAAGGCTGAAATTCCAGACAAATGTTAACACTTAAACATATCATTGACTTTTATATTGAACGTGTTTTAGCTGATTTGGAGGAAAGCTTTACAATAAAATCATATTAGCCCTGGTTGAATTGTTTGTGCAGAAGAGTTATAATGTTATATCAGTAATGTCTTACACTGTTTTTTTGTCTCAATGAACCTGGGTTACTAACAGGTATAAGTGATTGTATCCTGTTCAAATCTAATTATATATTTGAAAATACAATTTAATTGAGTACAAGGAATCGAGGAAATGATAAAGATAAATTCAATATAAATCTTTATAATATTTTGTTAGATTTTGAAACAATCCTCTAAGTTTCATTAAAGAATAATCTGAAAGTATTACATATGAAGATTTTAATTGGACTTTAATCCTTATCGAAGCAAAAATTAATTTTTTATAAATGCAAAAAGTAAATTTATCTAGGTTGGTTGTGTTTTATAATTCAAAATTGAATGTTCAAATCTTAATTCTGTCAAGTTCGTACAAATGCACATATGATCTGACCTTTCGACAGCTCGAGCTACTATATGCCATGGTTTGTCCCTATCTTGCTTGAGGATTACTTGTTCTCTATGAAGAATATGATTTAAATTTTTTTTATTGCTAATACATGTTTTAGAATCTTTCTTGCTCTCTTGTGTTTCACATTGATATTATCTGTCTAATGGTTGGTTCTATGTAGTTGATTAGGCTGGTAAGTAATGGACATTCCGACAATGGAGTTAAGGGCCAACATGCCAGTTTGACACATGCAGTGGAGCTTAAGCCTTACATAGAGGAACCACTGTCATTAGTTGCAACATATAGTATGACATCTCTTGATCTTCGTCCACGGATCTGGCATGATTTTGTCTTATAAAATAGAGATGCTGTTAATGAATATTGGCGAACTCTGGAATATTGTTATGCTGCCTCTGATCCCAGAGCTGCCGTACAAGCTTTCCCCGGATCTGCTGTTCATAATGATGTATGTGCAGGATGTATTTTTTTTTTTTATCTTCTAGGTCTGTCTGAGTGTGTAATGGATGATCTCAAAAATTTAATAATGAAAACTTAACGTACACCACAACGTGATATTATTTACAAGATAAGAACTTGGCCATTGGGATTACATGAATTTAATATCTCCGAATCAATATTTTTGTGGAACCTTTGCTATATGTTCTGTGCCTTTTCTCTATACCAACAATGAATGCCTGTTATATCAAGTATGAGAGGCTGTTTGTCTTATAATTGGTTATTACAGGTTTTTCTATGTCGGTCATGGGCCTCAGTACGTGTTATGGCGGCTGATCAGCGTGCTGAACTCCTAAAGTGTATAGTGAAGGAAAATCCAACTGAAAAGCTTCCATTTAAAATGTATGAGAAGATTGCGAAGGAACTTAATCTGACCTTAGAGCAGGTAAGATTGTGTTCTTGTTTGTATAAGTTGATTGGAAGTAATAATCATGACTGGAATTTTTTGGCAAGTAAAATGTTATATAAGAGGCACCAAGGGCTTCCATCCATAGTCAATAACTATTACACCCTTAATTGGTTGAGGGTTAGGTGTGTGCGCAATGGCACAACAGTGCGTAAAGGTGGAGTAGTGTGTGCAGGGAGCACAGCGGTGTGCTCAGCATGTGCTCCGTGTGCAGGGTGCACAGTAGTGGGTAGAGCATGTGTGGAGCAGAGCGCAGCTGGAACCTTCAAGTGCAATTTATGGTGAAAGGAGACTTGCGCTTGGTTTTATTGCTAATACATGTCTTAGAATCTGGTTAGGAAAATAAGTTCCTGGAACCTTCAAGTGCTTTTTAGGGTGAGCACTGTAAAGTAAGACGTGCATTGGATCGCACGCATCATAACCAGAATGCTATCTCATGAGTTCCAGATCACAAGTTGGAAATTTGGGATCTTTGATGGACTTGCCGGCAAGGTGGTTGCTGGTCAGGTCTGGTTTGATATGTGTGTGTGGCTGGGCCATGCAGCAGTGAGTTGAGGGACTCTCATTGGCTCGTGGGTTTAGCTTGGACAAAGGGCAGGCAGTGCACTTAAGGCTTCATCAGTGTTTTTGGCACAGGACATGTGGCTGCACAAGGATGCACCAGCACAACGGCGGTTACCAACAAATCAGGGCGCTTGTAATGTGCTGGCAGGCTCAAAAAATGTTGCTGGGATCCTTGTCTTGGCTAAGACAGGGTGGTTATTTGCACAGATGGAAAAGAGGAAAAGATGGAGCAGTTACGGGAAGTTATGGGCACTTATTTTAGTAACTACCTATGCAGTTGGGGGTGTCAACTACAGGGACAGGTGGCATTGCATGCCACTGCCCTATATCCTCTATATAAACAGTATTCTGGGCATGTTGTAAGAAGATAGAAAAAGCAGTGTACTCAAGAGAGAAAACACAGGAAAACACAAGGGAATTGTGTGATCCTGTACAAGTTCTGAATGTCCAGAACTTAGCCATTCTGCAGGGGCAGAATATATGCACACAGGACACACTAAATGTCTAGGGAGTTCCTATTGGGACAGAACAATTTTGAAAATAGTGCAGAGGCTGTAATCCTTTATGATTTTTGAGAGTAATAAATGTTGAGAAATGGTTTTCCTGTAATTGCATTGTGCTATGGTTTATTGTTCAATTTCTGCTATGCATTGTGAGTGAGAGACTGAGGCCAAGAGTGAGAGCCTTTTGGAACCATCGCAGGTTGTGTTTTCTATGGCCAGGTTTGGAGACCCAACTTTAAGCAAGGTTGGCTTAAATTTACATTGGAATTGGTAAGCCAACCTTCCTTAAAGTTGGGTCTCCAAACATGGCCTATGTCAGGAAAATGCCTGTGACAATAACCATGACTATATTTAATTACGTTGTAGTTATGTTTTAGTTTCTTCAAGCGTACTTAAGGCTTAATTACAACTTTGGTCCCTATAATTTGCCCTTGAGATCGATTTAGTCCTTAAGAGTTCAAATAGTTCCAATTAAGGAATCAAATTTCTATCAGCGTTTCAATTGAGTGACTCTGCCAGCTTCCATCAAAGAAACCTAACTATTTTGCCATGTCGCATTTCATAAGCGCTGATGTGGCATCATAAAACCAATGTCATAACTCCTTTAAATCAACCACTTATTACACCAAGATCATCATAATCATAGAATCGCTTACACCGAATCTTGGTTTCCCCTCTTTGTGAATAAGAAAATTGATGTAGAACAGTAGAAGAGAAATAAAGGAACAAGACAATAAAGATAGAATGATCCAAATCACATAAAAGTTGCAACCAATCACAGGGCACGAAGAACACCTCAATTCAATCGCTGGGGCGCGAAGAACAAAACTATTCATAGAGTTGTTGGATTTCAATAATTTGATTTTATTCATTCGAGCTAAGTAAAAATAACATGTGTCTTAATTACTTTGACTCTATATGTGTCTCCACCCAATCACTAGTTGCTTGTCTTGTTGATGCTTCTCTCAAATTCACTGTCGCCTTGGTCATTCATCCTTGGAGAATTTGAAAAAATTTGTTCCTAACTTAAGTAATGCCATATCTTTAGAGTGTGAGTTGTGTCAATTAGGATAGTATCATCATGTGTTATTTCTTTCTCGCATTAATAAATTAGTGTCAGGTCCCTTTATGTTGGTGCATTATGGTGTGTGGGCTCAATTCGTGTTTCTTCAAGATTTGGATTTCGGTACTTTGTTATAATTGTTGATGATTATTCTAGGCTCACCTAACTTTATTTGATGAAAGAACATCTAGTTGTTTTCTATTGTTTACGCTTTTTATATCGAGATTAAGACCCAATTTGCCTTACATGTTCGAAGATAATGCTCGCGAGTATATGTATGACCCCTTTCGCACCTTTATGGTTAACTCTAGTATTATCCATCAGTCATCTTGCTCTCATACTTCCCAACAAAATGGAGTAGTTGAGAGAAAGAGTCATTTTCTCGTCGTTGCTCACACCCTTTTATTTCAAATGCATGTGCCTAAAGTGTTTTGCGGTGACGGTCTCATCGTGTGTTAATTAACGTATTGCCCATATAATGAGAGCAAATCTTGGTCCATGGAGTCCCAAGAAAGCAAGAATCCTAACCTGTCTGTCCTTTACTCTTGATGGCAACTCCTCATTCAGCTCTGTTTCCTCATGATTCTCCCTTTCCCTTGGTTCCTTGTATCTTTGAGTATGTTTGTTTTGTTCATCAACTTGCTCTAGATGTTGACAAGTTCGATCCTGTTGGACGTTTATTTACTTAAATAATTAGGCAAATAATCGTTCTAGTTTTACTTGCAAGTGCACAAGGTCTGTGGTAGCATAGTGTGCAAGTGCGAGATCATTTCCATAAGGATTGGTGAATTTCTATCTAGAATTAGCTTCTTCAGGTTAAAAAGAGGAATAACAGTTCAAGTGTGAGTAAATAACAATAATGCAAACATAGAGCTACGATATCTACCACTAATTATACTTTCCCACTTACTAAGGTTCCAGTGCTCTAGCCTTATCATGAATATCTAATGGTTGCTAACCTAAGGGCTTGGCCCACACCTTAGACTATTGATCTCCCTACGCAACGAGTTAGGCATGGTGTATACTCTAACTCTTTTATCTCTTTAAGGGATTCAACATGGGTGTATACTAAGTTGTTCCTTAAGAGAGCATGAGGGCTGTGGAGATCGGCAACCACACGGGACCTAGGACTTGGTCTGCTCTCGGTTTTCCATGTTGATTAACCCGGGAATCCGATGTGGATATCCCTTGTTACTAATGTCGAACCCAGGACTTGGTCATCCAAATTGATTTGACTAACCTATCCATACTACATGCATACGTTGATCAGGCACATACATATGAGGAATGTAAATATAAATAGGTATTAATCAAGTTAAATACTCTAACAAGGCTATAGCAAAGATAGTCAATGAATAAATGTGTGGTAAAGCATAACTAGGGCTTCAATCAAGCCCTGTAGGAGTTTAGTTACACATGCTAAGTAAAGTAAACATGCTAAACATAAAAACAAAAAACTAAAACCGAAGAAACTTGGGAGACGAGTCGTAAATTATTCTCCTAAGCTCTCTACTTCGAGTCTAGAACCAAAAGTGTAAACTAAAAGGAATATATGCTCCCCAAAAGGGAGATATGTTTTCTGTGTTTTACAATTCTATTTATAGGGTTCTAAGGACACTTGGAAACCCTAATTTCCAAAATAGGGTCCTAACCCTAATTTCCAAAACAGATGCTGTTGTTTTACTGTTCACTGTCGTACATGTGCGCTCGATCGCGAGCAGAGTGCACTCGATCGCAAGGTTGTGCTTGATCGCCCTTCCTGGTGTGCTCGATCGCACTCCAGACAGTACTTGCTCCATGTTTTCTAGTTTTCTTCCTTTTAAGCTCCAAAAGCTTCCAAAATGCTTCATTTTCTTCATAGACCTATCAAAACCATGTAAAACACAGAAATGAAGTAAAATGGACTAAAATAACATAGACTAGGGCTTAATAAATGTAAATTAAGGGGCTTAAATATGAATATTTAAGCTCCTATCACACCCCCAAACTTACATATTGCTAGTCCCTTAGCAATGTAAAACTAAAAACTAAATGAAGAACAAAATTAAAGATAAATTAATTTCCATGATACTCAAAGATTTGGGCTGTGCATAAAACTATGATAACCGTTCATGCATAAGCTTATAATAAAAACACATTTTTGTATTGAAAAAGGATTTTCAAAAGTTCATGTTACTTACCTAAGGTTGGCTTAAGGCATCACAAGTTTGATTTGTGTGTGATGAATTAGCACATATAAGATGGGGCTTCCACATAATTTTAGTGTATAGGGTTTCGATACCCAAAGCTTTATCGAATTCCTTATCAAAGAGAACAAAAATGGCATAATACTTGCTTCTTCTTTCTTCTTCTTTCATCATGCGATCTTTGCCATGTTGAGTTCCATCGAGCTTTCTATTTGACCCTTGTAACGAGTGTTTAACCAGTGACTCCCAAACCAGATGGTTTTAGGGCATTAGGTGTAAAGACACCCCTAAGGACTTACTAACTCGAATAAAAAAGGCTACATAACTAGCATGTTTTTATACTTCTTAATGAAATTCCCACCTTTTGACGTGAACACTCAATGTTTACTGAGGCAAGAGGCCCAGTTACTCAGTGGAAAACTTTTTTTTTTTTTTTCACTTTTTGCATGATGAACATTTTTATTTATTTTTTCTTCTTTATTTTTCTTATGCCAAAGTGTTCTTTTCAACAAGTTATCTGATTACAGTTAGATTATGGAAACATATACAACAGAATTATATGTCATACCCCACACAAATGCGTGTTAAATGTGCTCGTGCAAATTTGGATCAAACTCGTGAATTCTTAGGTTCCTTGAGGTAGGTAACTAAAGTTTGTAAAATTTCCATTGCAAGACTATGTGTTATAGCTTTTAAGCTTACTAATAAGGTGTTATCAAATTTTTAAATCAACCAAAATTTTTTTTGTTTACCAAAAGAACATGCATGTATCTTCCTAAAAAAAAAACTGGGACTTAGTGTGTGCATGTGTTTCAAGTGCGTGTGTGATAGTATCTAGTATCTCCCACTACCCCCAAACTTAAAATACACATTGTCCCCAATGTGTGTGGCATGGAAAGACCTGACCTGGGAGATAGAGAACTAGGTTGCTTGCTTTGCTTGTAAGACGCTCCCAAACTTGAACTGGATGCACGCACTAAGTACCTGACAAAGAAAAAATATTGTTCCGAAAAACAAGAAATATAAACACTAGATATGTAAATATAATTATAAACAAAAGAAAAATACTAAAATGAAAAGGGTAAGTCTGGGGTGCCTCCCATGAGCGCTAAGTTTAACGTCTTCAGTCGGACCAAGCGTTATTCTTCCCCAAAACTAAGATTTGCAGCAACTAGCACAGGTAGTGTCTTATTCTCTCCCATATAAGCATAAGTCAAGTACTTCGGCAATTGTTTCAACTCCAAATTTGGTGCCTGGACAATAAAAGGGAAAAAAGTAGTATTAGTAGGCATATGAAAATCAAATGGATCGGTGTACTTACTTGGATGCTTTGGAGAGGCCTCAATGAGGTGCATAGTTTCGATGTTGTCATCAGTAACATCTTCAGATTCTGGCACTATACTCGATCTTGTGAGACTATATGTAAGAACAATTTATAATGGATCAACGTGATGGTCATGAAAAACTTGTTCAACAACACTTTGCTTTTGTTTACTTAGCTCCTTAGCCAATTGCCCCACTTGTACTTCCAATCTTTGAATGGCTTGTTCATGTTGTGCAGTGGTTTGTCTTATCTCAGTCCGAAATTTCCTTTCTTCTGCCATAAACTGATCTTGTGAGGTCATCAATTGTTGTTGCTTAGTTGCCAACTGCATCACAAGACTATCTAGGTCGCTTTTCTTTGATTCGGGAACTGAGTGGGCTGCTTGTTGGAAGTTTCTTTGTTGCCCTTGAAGGTTCCATGCATTTTGATCGTTGCTCCATGAGAAGTTGGGGTGGTTTCTCCATCCAAAATTGTAGGTATTTGCATAAGCACTGTTTGGTCTCACATAGTTCGCTCGCTCGGAATCTGTAGATGAATACGAATGGCAAGTCTCAGTAGTGTGATCAAATTGAGAACATAAAGCACATACCTTGAGTTGTGTGGCTCGTGGATTGGGTGGGCTGTTCTGTGCAGTCATGGCTTTTACAAGCATATCTATCTTCCTCTCCATAGCAACATATCTTGCTTCTGCCATTGGTGCTTCTCCTTCGAATGAATTAGTTGAAAGGCTTCAGTGTAGTAGTTTCAGTACTGCTACTCAGGTACTTTCTGGACCTTTTGCACTCGAGCGCACCTTGAACTACGCTTAATTGTTGTTCTTCCTGTGCTCGAGAACTACACTAGTGCACTCAATCGCAATGAAGACAGAAAATCCTCTGCTGCAAACCTGAACAAAAATAGCAAACGAAAAGATGAAAAAATTAGGATTGTTTGATAAAGAAACTATAAACAGAACAAAAAAATAAAAATAAAAATAAAATTACTAATGATGAGTGCTAAATATTGCATATTTTGGCCATTTAATTTACATTTGTTAGCTTAGAAATTTGTTACTTTGAGTTGTTTTTCGTTGTTTTACAGGTTTACAAGCTTGGAAAGAAGTTTCACTAAATTGTCAGAATTGCTCGTACAGATCAGCCATTTTTTAGGATTAAACTGTATTGATTCAGGAAGAACCAGGAGATGAGCCATATATGCTTGGAAAGATCTGGATGTCTATTTTCTAGGAAATTTTACGGATCAATAAAATGATTTTTCTACAGAAAGTTATGGCAGTTTTAGTAGATAAAGGTCAGGCTGTGCATGATTTCAGCGTGACAGATCAGCCATTTTTTAGGATTAAACTGTATTGATTGAGGAAGAACCAGGAGATGAGCCATATATTCTTGGAAAGATATGGATGTCCATTTTCTGGGGGATTTTACGAATCAATAAAATGATTTTTCTAGAGAAAGTTATGCCAGTTTTAGTAGACAAAGGTCAAAGAGCAAAAGCTGGAATCTGCAGTATCCCACATCGGATTAGAAACACATTGTACTTTTGATGTTTCTCTATATAAGCCCCTCTTCCCTTCATCGTTTTCGATTAAATTAGATTTCCTTTGTGATTTGTTAAAAGTTGATACATTAGATGCTTTTGGTTTAATTGGGATATTTGTTGTTTTTTGTTTTAAGTTGGATTCATGGAATGTTTTGATAGGCTATTTTTAGAACATTAAGATATATGCTTAACTTTGGTGGGGTGGATTCAGAAACCTTAGTGTCTTTATTGTTAGTTTTAAATGAATTTAGTTTAGTTTTTATTTGTTTTGCAACATATAATTCAAAACTCGGAACTAGGTTAAGATAAGTTTAGTTTAGTTTAGATAAAATTACATTTTCACAACGCAATTCTCTGTGGATTCGACCCCGCACTTGCATAACACTATATTGCAAACGACTCATGCACTTACGAGTAATTTAAAACTCACAACAAGTTTTTGGCGCCGTTGCCGGGGAGTTGTTTGGTTTGTGAAATTTTTGTCTGAATTAATTTTATTTTTCTACTAGTTAGTTAGCATTTTTTTTGTTTGATTTTTCTTATTGAAATTTTATTTTAGTTTATTTGTTTCTATTGGCAATTGCTCATAAAAAAATAAATTTTAAAAATTTTAAAATTTTAAAAAAAACGTGGACGAATCCAGCGTCGGTTTCACAGTCTTTAGAGGACGCCCTTAAGGATTTCATGAAGATGACCAGCCAGTCCATTAATACAGCAAATACATTTAATAACGATAGTTGTTCCATCTGTGCTAGTCCTATGCATTTAGCATAGAATTCTCCATCTATGCCGACTTTTGCCGAGTATCCCATGGAACAAATGAACGCTTTCAATGATTATTGGTGGCAATCAAATGGATCTTACTCCGAGACATACAATCCAGGGTGGTAGAACTACCATAATTTTTCATGGAAGCAGAACCAACTGATGAATCAGGGAGGAGCCCCTCATTATGCTCAAAATCAATACCCTCCCAGATTTCCTCCACTAGTTCCAAGTTATGGTCACTCAGCCTATCCAGCACCATCACCCGCTTACCAAGCTCCCATTCAAGTGTCAGTGTCGGTTTCATAGTCATTGGAGGATGCCCTTAATGATTTCAGGAAGATGACCGGCCAATCCATAATCGAAGTGAGGAGTGCAACAATAGTAAACACCCAAGCGATTGCCAAGTTAGAGAGTCAAATTGGTCAAATCGCAAGTCACTTGGGTGAAGGAGAGAAGGGAAGGTTCCCCAGTCAACCTGAGCCTAACCCGAAGGAACAGTTTGCAGTGAAAAATTCATCAACTCCTATGCACGGGCAGGAACAAGTGCAATTAATTGTCCCATTGAGGTCTGAGAGACAAGTGGACAATCAAGTGGAAGAGAACCCAGTTATACAACAAGGGCAAGAAAGTGGCAACAAGGAAAAGAGAGATACTGAGCCATCTACAGCCATACTTATTATTAAGGATCTCCCTAGGTCGTTTGTACCTAAAGTGCCTTACCCTGAGAGATTACAAGCGCCCAAGAAAGGAGGGGAGTCTGAGGACATTCCGGAGGCATGCTTTGCTTAGTTTGGAGAGGATTTGGATTTAGATAAGCTACTTGAGCAAGCAAATGCCATTTTGAAGTCTGCTCCTCAGAAGAGAAGTGAGACGGAGGAGACTGTGGATGAATCCCGCATTGAGGACCCTCTGAAGGCATGCTTTGCTTAGTTTGCAGAAGATTTTGATTTGGATAAGTTACTTGAGCAAGAAAATGCTACTTTGGAGTCTGTTCCTCATAAGAGCAGTGAGACGGAAGAGACCACAACACCTGAACCCCCTAAGAAGGAACTTAAGCTTTTACTGGACAATCTTAAGCATAAGTTCCTAGGTCCAGCAGATTCTTTGCCTATGATTGTAGCTTCAGATTTGGTTGATGCTCCAGAGGAGAAATTATTTGACGTTTTAAGAGAGCATAAGAAAGCTATCGGCTGGACTATTGAGGATGTCAAGGGAATCAACCCCTCGATGGTGATGCCCAAGTTACGTTTGGAAGAGAATGTCAAGCCATCAAGGGAGCCACAAAGAAGGCTCAACCCAGCTATGCAAGAGGTTATGAGGATCGAAGTGATAAAGTTGTTTGATGCAGTGATCAATTATCTAATCTCTATTCGCAAGTGGGTGAGCCCAATTCATGTCATGCCCAAGCGGGCTAGAGTGACGGTAGTGAAGAATAAAGATGATGAGTTGGTGCCAATTCGTGTTCAGTTAGGATGGAAAGTATGTATAGACTACTGTAAGTTGAATGCTGCCACAAGGAAGGATCATTTTCCACTCTTATTTATTGATAAGATGGTGGAGCGTTTAGCTGGGCACGATTACTAATGTTGGGTCTGGCTGAAGACGTTAAACTTAGCGCTCATGGGAGGCACCCCACAGCTTATCCTTTCTGTTTATTTATTATTTTACATATTTATGATTAATGTTTGTTTCCAGTATTTTTTGTTTTCCAGTCTTTATTTTTCAGGGACAACGCGTACTTCAGTTCAAGTTTAGGGGTATATTATGAGCCATACCCGTCTAGCTAGTTCTCCATCTCCCAAGTTAGCTCTTTCCATATTATTCACACATTGGGGTCAATGTGCAGTTTAAGTTTGGGGTTATGGGAGACACATTACACACACTTTGTCCTAATTTGTTGTTGTTTTTCTTCAATTAAAAAATATATATATAAGAAGGTAAATGCATGCTCATGTTATTTTGAAATTTTAGTTGATCTAAACAAATATTGTGATGTGATTTCATTGGTGAGCTTAAAATTTTGAATACATGATTTGATGATAGAGTTTTAAAACTTTGTTACTTACTTTGGGCATTTGAGAATTCACATGTTTGAGCCAATCTAACACGAGCACATTAGCACATGTTTGTGTGAGGTATGACATGCGATTTTAATGTGTATGTTTCCTTAACTTAACTGAAACTGGATGACTTGTGGGATTAACATTGGGCATAGAAAAAAAAATATATAAAAAATAATGATCATCATTAATAAACTTTCCACTGAGTAACTGGACCTCTTGCCTCAGTAAGCAGTGAGTGTTCACATCAAAAGGTGGAAATTTTATTCATAATAATCATTGCGAAACTTTCCACTGAGTAACTGGACCTCTTGCCTCAGTAAGCAGTGAGTGTTCACGTCAAAAGGTGAAAATTTTACTTGGTAGCATTAAGGCCAGTTTAGTTTTGTTGCCTTTTTTACTCAAGTTAGAAAGTCCTTAGGGGTGTCTTTACACCTAATGCCCTAAAACCATCTGGTTTGGGAGTCATTGACTCAACACTCGCTACATGGGTCAATTAGAAAGCTTAAGGGAACTAATCATAGCAGAACCTTATATAAAAAAAAAGGTAAAATAAAACTATACCATCGTTGTTCATTCTGATGAGAAATCCTGTGAATCTTAAGACATGGAGACATTATACATTGAAGTTATTTAGAATCCTCATCTGTATATGCTAATTCACTTTACACTGATTTAAGCTTGTGATGTCTTGCTTGCCTCTTGTAAGTAATTAGGTTTTAAAATTCCCATTCATTGCGAAGATGGGATATATTTTTTAAGCTTGCTCATGAATGAATATCATGGTTTTGTGTGCTCCTTAAATTTTTGGATACCATGAGTGATGAACTTATCTTTATGTTCTTTGTTTTCTATTTAGTTTTTATTTATTTATTTTGTTTTGCTAAGGGACTAGCAAAATGTAAGTTTGGGGGTATTTGATGAGTGCTAAATATTACATATTTTGGCCACTTAATTTACATTTGTTAGCTTAGGAATTTGTTACTTTGAGTTGTTTTACAGGTTTACAAGCTTGGAAAGAAGTTTCACTAAATTGTCAGAATTGCTTGTACAGATCAGCCATTTTTTAGGATTAAACTGTATTGATTCAGGAAGAACCAGGAGAGGAGCCATATATGCTTGGAAAGATCCGGATGTCTATTTTCTGAGAAATTTTTCGGATCAATAAAATGATTTTTCTAGAGAAAGTTATGGCAGTTTTAGTAGACAAAGGTCAGGCTGTGCATGATTTCAGCGTGACAGATCAGCCATTTTTGAGGATTAAACTGTATTGATTCAGGAAGAACCAGGAGATAAGCCATATATTCTTGGAAAGATCTGGATGTCTATTTTCTGGGGGATTTTACGAATCAATAAAATGATTTTTCTAGAGAAAGTTATGGTAGTTTTAGTAGACAAAGGTCAAAGAGAAAAAGCTGGAATCTGCAGTATCCCACATCGGATTGGAAAAACATTGCACTTGTGATGTTTCTCTATATAAGCCCCTCTTCCCTTCATCATTCGGTGTGCAATTCCTGGGCCATTTGGTGTAATCTGATGGACATCTGCTAGCATTCTGGTGGATCCCGAAGGCTTTGCTACCACGAGGGGAAGCGCCAGCCAACAGCGAGTGGAATTTCTCCCATGTATAGTAATTTATTTCTTTTTATTTAGTTTCAAAGTTTAATGTTTAGCACTTGTATTGTGAACTTTAGTTTCATAATTATTAGAGGCTAAAATCTTCAGCTAAGGTTGAAGATGAAGCCTTTCCTTTGCTCAGCATTATATTTTCATATTTGCGTATAACAATTCTGATGTTTTAAGTATAAATGTTCTGTTCAATTATTTGAGTAGATCTTATGATTGATTGCTTTTAATTGTTAAATTGGATATTCCTTGTGTTTCATCTGATAGATACATCGAATCTTTTTCGATTATATTGGATTTCCTTTGTGATTTGTTAAAAGTTGATACATTGGATGCTTTTGGTTTAATTAGGATATTTGTTGTTTTTTGTTTTAAGTTGGATTCATGGAATGTTTTGATAGGCTATTTTTAGGACATGAAGATATATGATTAACTTTGGTGGGGTGGATTCAGAAACCTTAGTGTCTTTATTATTAGTTTTAAATGAATTTAGTTTAGTTTTTATTTGTTTTGCAACATATAATTCAAAACTCGGAACTAGGTTAAGATAAGTTTAGTTTAGATAAAATTACATTTTCACAACGCAATTCCCTGTGGATTCGACCTCGCACTTGAACAACACTATATTGCAAACGACTCGTGCGCTTGCGAGTAATTTAAAACTCACAACAACTAACGAAAATAATTATAAAAAGAAATTTAGCGCAATCCTCGGCAACGGCGCCAGAAACTTGTTGGACGTTTATTTACTTAAATAATTAGGCAAATAATCGTTCTAGTTTTACTTGCAAGTGCACAAGGTCTGTGGTAGCATAGTGTGCAAGTGCGAGATCATTTCCACAGGGATTGGTGAATTTCTATCTAGAATTAGTTTCTTCAGGTTAAAAAGAGGAATAACAGTTCAAGTGTGAGTAAATAACAATAATGCGAACATAGGGCTATGATAACCACCACTAATTATACTTTTCCACTTACTAAATTTCCAGTGCTCTAGCCTTATCATGAATATCTAATGGTTGCCAACTATGGGCTTGGCCCATACCTTAGGCTATTGATCTCCCTACGCAACGAGTTAGGCATGGTGTATACTCTAACTCTTTTCTCTCTTTAAAGGATTCAACATGGGTTTATACTGAGTTGTTCCTTAAGAGAGCATGAGGGCTGTGGATAGCGACAACCACACGGGACCTAGGGCTTGGTCTGCTCCTGGTTTCCCATGTTGATTAACCCGGGAATCCGGTATGGATATCCCTTGTTACTAATGTCGAACCCAAGACTCGGTCATCCAAATTGATTCGACTAACCTATCCATACCACATGCATACGTTGATCAGTCGCATACATATGAGGAATGTAAATATAAATAGGTATTAATCAAGTTAAATACTCTAACAAGGCTATAGCAAAGATAGTCAATGAATAAATGTGTGGTAAAGTATAACTAGGGCTTCAATCAAGCCCTATAGGAGTTTAGTTACACATGCTAAGTAAAGTAAACATGCTAAACATAAAAACGGAAAACTAAACCGCAAAAACTCAGGAGACAAGTCGTCAATTCTTCTCCTAAGCTCTCTACTTTGAGTCTAGAACCAAAAGTGTAAACTAAAAGGAAGATATGCTCCTCAAAAGGGAGATAAGTTTTCTGTGTTTTACAAGTCTATTTATAGAGTTCTAATGACACTCGGAAACCCTAATTTCCAAAATAGGGCCTTAACCCCAATTTCCAAAACAGGTGCTGCCGTTATACTGTTCACTGTCGTACGTGTGCACTCGATCGCGAGCAGAGTGCGCTCGATCGTGAGCAGAGTGCGCTCGATCGCCCTTCTTGGTGCGCTCGATCGCACTCCAGACAGTTTATGCTCCATGTTTTCCAGTTTTCTTCCTTTTAAGCTCCAAAAGCTTCCAAAATGCTTCCTTTTCTTCATAGACCTATAAAAACCATGTAAAACACAGAAATAAAGTAAAATGGACTAAAATAACATAAACTAAGGCTTAACAAATGTATATTAAGGGGCTTAAATATGAATATTTAAGCTCCTATCAGATCATCGTGCCATTAATTTTATTTTCTTAGGATATTCATATGCCCAGAAAGGCTATTAATGTTATAGTCCGTCCTTACATTTCTTCTTTTATGTGTTGATGTCACCTTCTTTCAATCTACTCTATTTTATTCCAAGTCTTATACGTTTTATTCGGAGTCTTTAAGATGTCTAATCTTATTACTTCTCTTTCTTTTCCGTTGCCCACTCCAGTGCCTCTTTCATAACTAATCCTCATGCATTTGTTCATCCGCTGCAAGTTTATACCCATCGTATGAGACCAGATCTTCCTCTTTCATCAATTGCTGCTCCATAAATTATTCCATTGTTAACAATTGGAACCACCTCCATCTTTTTCCACCAGGATGATCTCCTTATTACTCTTCGAAAGGGTAAGCGTACAACTCATCCTATTGCTAATATTGTTTCTTTTAATCATTTATCTCCTTCAAAATCTTCTTTTATTGTCTCTATATCTACTATATACCTTCATAAGTCTATACAGAAGCTATGTTTCATTTTGGGTGGAAAACAACCATGGAAGATGAAATGAATGGGTCACAATGATACTTGGGAACTAGTCCCTCTTCTTCTTGGTAAATGAATAGGTCACAATGTTTTGTAAAAGTTCTTCCTGTTGATAGGTTGAAAGCTCCCTTTGTGACAAAAGGGTATACCTAGGTTTATTACATTGACTATTCTAAGATGTTTTCTCGTATGGAGGATAATTTTAATTGTATATATGGATGATATTATGATAACATGGGATGGCAAAGAAAGAATTCAAGAACTGAAACAATTTATAGGGAGTAAGTTTCAGACTAAGAATATGAGGTATTGAGATAATTCTTGGACATTAAATTTGTTAGATCTAGTTGTGGTTTTTCTCTATCTTAGCGATAATATATTCTCAAGTTAATATGTGACATATAGATGTCAGGGTGTTGCCTATAGACAATCTTATGAGTTATAACACAAAACTTACAGTTGATCAGTGAGTTATTGATTGATCCAGACATCTTATCTACAATGAGTGTGTTTAGTCAGTTCCTAGATACCCAATAGATTTAGTCTTTGGGATGTTGTTTTGTGTATTTTGAGGTATCTTAAGAGTGCCCTTGGTCTTGATTTATTTTTTCAAA
This sequence comes from Bretschneidera sinensis, assembly GCA_023935145.1. NCBI lineage: Eukaryota > Viridiplantae > Streptophyta > Magnoliopsida > Brassicales > Akaniaceae > Bretschneidera > Bretschneidera sinensis. The sequence goes on from CM043702.1 coordinate 35,079,625, forward strand.
CCATGGTCATGCTCAGATTGAGGGTTATATTGATGCAGAATGGGTTGGTTCTCCATCCGACAGAGGTCCTGTAATACCTGTATTTGTAAAGAAAGGGTAAATAAGTAATTTAATAAATATGACATGGAATTAAAATAATACATATATGCGAAAGATTTAATTTTTATAAAACAATTCTTAAAAAACGGACGTGTGGTGGTGTAAAGAAAAATGAAAATGAAAATGAAAAACAAAATCATCCAGATAAAGGAAAAGGAAAAAGAAAAAGAAAAAAAAAACACGTGGCCACCTGTTGCCAAAAGAAAAGAAATGATGCATGTGAGACACCATTTCAAAGTCGTGGCAATGTAAGAGGGAGGGGGGGAGGTGCTGACTCTGGTTGAAAAAAAAAAATTGGTACATATATATATATATATATAACTTTAGTTTATTTATTAATTACTTACCAAATCCTGTTTGGTTTTCCTTCCCCTACAATTCAAATTACTCTCATTCTTTAAACACTTGGGGATCGAAATAAAGGTTGAAAGAGTGAAATTTTGAAAGGGTTTACGGGAGAATTTTATAGAGAATCACAGGAAGCTCTAAGAAAAACATAAGGTGATAATATGAAGCTTATTTTTGAAATTTAGCATATATAAAATTCCGGAATTCAATGTGGGAATTTTTAAAGGGTGTAAATTATGGAAGAATTAAAGAATAAATTAGAATTTAATATGAATATTATGTCAAGTGTTGACGATAAGCGACCGGGGGAAATTGTTGAGAGAAGCAGGAAAGGCGAGGAGGTGATCCATGGGTAGCTCTAAGTGCTACATAGTGAGTTAGATTTACTTTAAGTAATCAAGATAAATATGAAATATATAGTGATAATATTTGAATAACTTATTAACCTATGATTTGATAATAGATAAAAGTTGTTTGATGGGTATGATAGGTATAATTGATATATGGAATGTTATTATATGATAAGTAATATTATTGGAATAATGAGTCGATTTAGTAATAAAGGTGATAAATGAATTCTTGATGAGTTATGGTTGATAAATTGATGTGATATGTGAGGAGAAGAAATTAGTGAAATCGATCAAATTGTAATTTGAGAAAAGACAGGATAGCTAAATTTAATGTCTGAATACATGCTTGTGTTTATACTATTGTTCATATGCATATTTCATATTATTTTTCATATGCATATGCATGAAATAAAAGAACGAGGAGGGGGTCGATCTAAATAAAACAAAAGAATCGGGAAAGCAGCCGATCTAAGATAAAAACATGTCGATATGTGGGAAGACGTTCCCTAATAATAATTCATGCATTGCATCTGTTTTAAATATTGATTTTATTACTGAAATGTTGAAGTGTTGTTTTGTTATTGTAAATTTATTTATAGATGAATGAGTCTCATAGAGAGACAGTTATGGTGAGAAAGAAACATAGAAGTATAATATCATAAAAATATCTAAATGGTAAACTATATGCTGTGAACCTAATAATGAGGTAATTATGAGATAATTGAGGGTCTTAAGGTGAAAAAATATTTAAGAAGAAGAGATTGATAGAGAATGAGACTTATGATATGTGTAGTGATAGTAGAATGCTATTATCAAGTTATATGAGATATAAATGATTAAATATTAAAAGATTATTTATACAAATTGAATACTTCTAGTAAATTTAATTCACTGAGCTTGTGAAGCTCATCCCTTAATGTTAAATGATTTTAGGCAGCAGGCAGGACAGATTGTTAGTGAACTGAGATTCAGACGGATTTATTATCTGTAAGCCACGTGGTCTATATCCTCAGACTAATGAGAAAAAAAATATTTGTAAATATTCATGCATATTATGTTGTATACAATGTCTAAGTTGAGATCTAATGATATATCTCCTCTGTTAAGGGTTGAGGATTGATGTAAATAATTGTAGTTGATAAATTTTTATTATTGCATATACATGTCGTGCTGAGATTTTCAAAATGTGATGACACCGTCTTGGGGGTGGCCAACCCGGGATGGGTCGTTAAAATTTTGGTATCAGAGCATTAGGTTTTATGATTCTGTAGACTACATAAGAATTTAAAGAAGTGAGAGATCTGAATAAACTATAATTTTAATACAGAGTCTGAGGATGACACGTGTATATGCTAGAGCTAGAGGTAGAGTTCTGAATCAGAAGGGACGTGGTAGACCCCCAATATTTAGAAGAACTGAAGTACATGAGGAAGTTGAGTCTGTGGTTCCTGTGAGGGAACAGATTGATAGTGCGGTAGGTACTAGTAGAGCTGGGAGAGAATATGAGGTTAGGAGGGATGAATTGAGAGAAGTTCTAGAGCATGCCCTAGAGAGGATGAATGCAGCTGAAGAAAGGGATGATAATTTCTAGAAGAGATTAGATGAGAGGGGTAGAATAGAACCTGATGTGGTGAGACAAGCTGTTCATGAGGGAGAATGTGTATTTGCACATGAGATGCAAGAGAGTTGTTGTGTGAGATTTCTTAATTTTAAACCCTAGTCTTTTAGAGGATCTATAAATCCTGTAGAAGCTGAGCAGTGGATTAGATATGTCGAGAAATATTTTGAGGTCTTATCAGTGACAGATAGACAGAAGGTTGCTTTTGCTTCATTTATACTGGAGGGTGAGGCTTCTCAATAGTGGGAGGATATTTTGCCCGGGGTAAACACACAGGTAGAACAACCTTTAACTTGAAGTAAGTTTAAGGATGAGTTCTTTGCGAAGTATTTTTCAGATACCTTTAGGGCACAACAATAGAGAGATTTTATTCATCTAAGACAAGGAAATTTATCGGTGGCTGAATATGATAGTAGATTCATAGCCCTGTTAAGGTTTCTACTTGAATTAGTGAATACGGAGGAGAGGAAGTGTAAGAGACTTTTATACGGATTACACTATCATTAATTTAGGATAAAGGAGGGGGATGTACCTAAGACTGCTTTTAGGACATGTTATGGCCATCATGAGTTCCTAGTCATGCCATTTGGGTTGACTAATGCTTCTGTAGCATTTATGCTTCTAATGAATCGATTGTTTAAACCATTCTTGGATAGATTTGTGATTGTGTTTATTGATGATATTCTGGTATATTCCAAGAAGAAAGAGGAGCATGCGCAAGATTTAGAGATAGTGTTGGAAATTCTAAGGAGAGAGAAATTATATGCAAAGTTCTCTAAGTGTGAGTTTTGGTTGAGTAAAACATCTTTCTTGGGGCATGTTGTGTCGGGAGAGGGAATAGTAGTTGACCCACAGAAAGTAGAAGCAATGTTGAATTAAGAAGAGACCCACTAGTGTAACTGAAGTTATAAGCTTTTTAGGGTTGGTTGGTTATTATAGGAGATTCATCCAAAAATTTTCTATGATTGCTGGACCATTGACTAGATTGACCAGGAAGGACGTGATGTTTAGGTGGTCAGAGGAATGTGAGAGGAGTTTCCAGCTATTGAAACAAAATTTGACTACTACCCTGGTATTAGTGCTTCCTTCTGGTGATGAAGAATTTGTGGTATATAGTGATGCGTCATATCAGGGTTTGGGATGTGTGTTGATGCAATATGGGAGAGTTATAGCTTATGCATCTAGGCAATTGAAGAACCATGAGAGGAATTACCCGACCCATGATTTAGTATTGGCTGCCATAGTTTTTGCTTTGAAGATTTGAAGACATCATTAATATGGAGCCAATTGTGAAATTTTTACTGATCATAAAAGCTTGACGCATTTATTGACCCAGAAATAGTTGAATTTGAGGCAAATGAGGTAGATGGAGTTGATTAGTGATAATGATTGTACCATTCATTATCATTCAGGAAAGGCTAATGCAGTAGCTGATGCATTGAGTAAAAATGCTACAGGGAGATTAGCTACTATTGGGAGTCATAATACTAGCTTGATGATAGAATTAAGAAGAATGAGGATGCAGTAGAATGTCAAGATAGAGGAGTATTGATGGCAAATATGGTGGTACAATATTCTATTATTGATCATTTATTACAGATGCAGGGTAGAGATGAGAGGATAGAGAAGATCTAACAGGAAGTGTTGAGTGGAAAACCAACTGAGCTTAGAATTAGAGGAGATGGTATGGTGGTATTGGGGGCATAGAGTATGTGTTCCAAATGATGTAGAGATGAGAAATGAGATACTAAGGGAGGCTTATGATTTTGTTTATTCTATGTACCCAGGAAATAATAAGATGTACAGGGGATTGAGACAAAATTATTGGTGGTCAGGGATGAAGAAGGATGTAGCAGAACATATTTTTACATGTTTGACTTGTCAACAGGTGAAATCTGAGAATAGACATCCAGCAGGTTTATTATAACCTCTTCTAGTACCTGAGTGGCCATGGGAAAATGTGAGTATAGATTTTGTTGTATTATGTGGCTCATTTTGAGTGGAACATATTTACAGAGAAATTAAGGTTGATGCCGGAGTGAAGTAGAGTAGAGCGAGGAGAGTGTAGCGTACCGAGTAAAACGGAGCGGAACGACCCCGGGTATGGTACAGGGGTATTTGAGGAATTTTCTAATACCTTTATACGGCTAGTGTTGGTATAAATACATATGATGTAACTCTGCTTTGACATCGTGAAATTTGACCGCTGCTCACTCTCGTGGACGTAGGCATACTACTGAGCCATGTTAAATCTGTGTGTTTAATTGCTTTCTCTATCTCTTTGTTTTTCGTATTATTCATCATAATTGTTACACGTTTCACAATAGATTTTGTCTCTGGTTTTTCCCGTAACCAGAGGGGTCATGACACTATATGGGTTATAGTAGATAGACTTTCTAAGTCTTCACATTTTCTTCCTATTAAAACTACCCGAAGTCCTGAAAAGTTGACTAAATTGTATGTAGCGAAGATTATAAGATTGCATGGAGTACCCTTGAGTATTGTATCATATAGAGATTCTAGATTTACCTCCAGATTTTGGAGAAGTTTTCAAGAAGCTATGGGTACACAATTACAGTTTAGTACAGATTTTCATCCACAAACTGATGGGCAGATGGAGAGAATCATCATAATACTAGAAGATATGCTGAGGGCAAGTGTATTGAGTTTCTTAGTGAGCTAGGATGCTTATTTACCTTTGATCAAGTTTGCATATAATAATCAGTATTAAACAAGTATTGGGATGACACCATTTGAAGCTTTATATAATAGGAGGTGTAGAACTCCAATATGTTGGGAAGAAGTTGGAGAAAGAAAGATATTTGGTCCAGAAATGATAGATCTGACTACTAAGAGGATCAAACTAGTTAGAGAGAACCTTAGAGCACCACAGAATAGGCAGAAGGGATATGCTGATAATAGAAGACGACCTCTCGAGTTTCAAGTTAGTGATTGGTTATTTTTGAAGATGTCTCTGTGGAAGAGCGTGTTGAGGTTTAAAAAGAAAGAAAAATTAAGCCCGAGATTTGTGGGGCCATATGAGGTGATTAAGAGAGTTGGACCAGTAAGATTTGCCTCCAGAGTTAAAGCAATTACATAATTTGTTTCATGACTCACTTTTGATAAAGTACTTACATGATGAATCCCATAGTATCTCGAATCAGGCGATAGAATTTCAGGAAGATTTGACTTTTATGCAAGTACCTGTCAGAATTCTAGACAGAAAGGAACAAGTCTTGCGCAATAAAGTCATTCCCTTGATTCCTGTATTATGGTGAAGCCAAGATGTTGAAGAAATTTCTTGGGAGTATAAGGCAAGAATGAGAAAAGAATACTCTAAACTCTTTCATGAATTAAGTAAGGAAATTTCGGGGACGAAGTAAAGAAAGGGTAAAGAAGTAATTTAATAAATATGACATAGAATTAAAATAATACATATATGTGAAATATTTAATTTTTATAAAACAATTCTTAAAAAAAATGGACGCGTGGTGGTGTAAAGAAAAAAGAAAATGAAAATGAAAAACAAAATCGTCGAGATAAAGGAAAAGGAAAAAGAAAAAAAAAGTTTTTTTAAAAGAAAAACACGTGGCAACAGGTGGCAACACCTGTTGCCAAAAGAAATTAAATGATGCATGTGAGACACCATATCAAAGTTGTGGCAATGTAAAGGGCAGAGGTGCTCACTCTGGTTGAAAAAAAATTTTGGTATATACATATATATATATATATATATATATATATAGTTTATTGTAGTAATTACTTAACAAATCCTGTTTGGTTTTCCTTCCAGTATGATTCAAATTACTCTCTTTCTTTAAACATTTGGGGATTGAAAGAAAGGTTGAAAGAGTGAAATTTTGAAGGGGTTTACGGGAGAATTTTATAGAGAATCACGAGAAGCTCTAAGAAAAACAAAAGGTAATAAAGTGAAATTTATTTTTGAAATTTAGCATACATGAAATTCCTGGAATTCAATATGGGAATTTTCAAATGGTGTAAATTATGGAAGAATTGAAGAATAAATTAGAATTTAATATGAATATTATGTCTTGTGTTGACGATCAGAAACCGGGAAAAATTGCTGAGAGAAGCAGGAAAGACAATGATGTGATTCACGGGTAGCTCTAAGTGCTACGTGGTGAGTTAGATTTACTTTAAGTAATCAAGATAAATATGAAATATATAGTGATAATATTTGAATAACTTATTAACCTATGATTTGGTAATAGATGAAAGTTGTTTTATGGGTATGATAGGTATAATTGATATATGGAAAGTTGTTATATGAGAAGTAATATTATTGGAATAATGAGTCGATTTAATAATGAAAGTGATAAATGAAATTCTTGATGAGTTATGGTTGATAAATTGATGTGATATATGAGGAGAAGAAATTAGTGATATTGATCAAATTATAATTTGAGAAAAGGCAGGATAGCTAAATTTAATGTCTGAATACATGCTTGTTTTTATATTATTATTCATATGCGTATTTCATATCATTGTTCACATGAATATGCATGAAATAAAATAACCAGGAAGGGGCCGGTCTAAATAAAAAACCGTGACAACCGGTATATACTGGAAATAAATGAAAACCGTGACAGCTGGTATATGCTGGAAATAAAAGAACCAGGAGGGGGCTGTTCTAAATGGAACAAAAGAACCGAGAAGATAGCCAGTCTAAGATAAAAACATGTTGACATGTGGGAAGATGTTCCCTAATAATAATTCATGCATTGCATCAGTTTGAAATATTTATTTTATTACTGAAATACTGAAGTGTTGTTTTGTTATTGTAAATTTATTTATAGATGAATGAGTCTAACAGAGAGACAGTTATGGTGAGAAAGAAACATGGAAGTATAATATCATAAGAACTATCTAAATGGTAAATTATATGTTGTGAACCTCATAACGAGGCAATTATGAAATAATTACATGGAAGTATAGATGAATGGTCTTAACCCGACTGATGAGAATCGATACTCAATTTGGAGGTCTTCATAAAATGTTTTGAACTGGGAGATATCGAATTACTTTCCATTATCGGTGACCAACACCCAAGGAATCCCGAACCGACATACGATCGACTTCCAAATGAAGTTTCCAGTTTGGTGATCCGTGATGCTGGCTAGTGGCTTTGTCTCAACCCACTTGGTGAAATAATCAATGGCCACAATGAGGTGTTTCTTTTGCTTCGCTGTTGCGGTGAACGGACCTAGGATGTCCATCCCCCATATAGCAAAAGGAAGTGGACTAGTGATTGAAGTGAGAAGATTAGCAGGCTAGTGCGGCATCGGAGAATACTATTGATAGCTTCTGCATTTTTTTACCAAGTCAGCTGCATCTTCTTTCATCTTGGGCCAGTAATACCCTTGGCGTAGAACCTTGAAAGTGAGGGCTCGAGCCTTTAGGTGATTTTCGCATATGCCTTCGTGGATTTCTCGGAGAGCGTAATTGGCCTTGGTCGGGCTGAGGCATCTCAAGTAAGGCATAATTAGAGCTCTTTCATACAACTGCTCATCTATGATAGTGTACCGGGAGGCTCAAAAGATTAACTTTTTGGCCTTGCTTTTCTGCTCGGGGACCTTTCCATCTTTCAAGTAGTGCAGGATTGGGTCCATCCACGTCGCACCCACTTGTACCGGTAGGACCGTGGTTTCGTCTATGCTAGGAACGGAGAGAGTTTCTAGATAAACAGCTTGAGTTATTTCTAGGTGCCGGGATGAGGCCAGGTTGGCCAGGGCATCTACCTTGGAGTTTTCAGCCTGTGGAATTTGAGTTATCTGGAACATTTTAAACTTGGCAGCGAGTTCTTTCACTTTTTGGAGGTACCGGGCGAGCTTCTCTCCCCAGGCTTCAAATTCTCCTGTTACTTAACTTACTACTAGCTGGGAGTCACTGAATACATCCACGACCTCGACCGATAAGGCTTTGGCCAGCCTTAAGTCAACCAGTAGGGCTTCATATTCTGCCTCATATATGGAGGCCTTAAATTCAAACCTCAGGGTGTACTCGACAGTAAAGCCATCAAGGCATCTCGTATTGGAGGATTCGTCCACATAGAGGGTCCACCTTGGAGGTGATTCATCTGGCATCTCGTCTGGTGTCGACTCTGCTTCCACACTGGGAACCATTGGGAGGGTTGTTTCGACAATGAAATTGACCAAAGCTTAACCTTTGATAGCCTACTGAGGGCGGTATCGGATATCAAATTCTTCGAGTTCCACTAACCCCTTCACTATTCTCTCGGAGACAATTGGACTATGAAGGACCTTCCTCAAGGGCTGGTCAGTCAAAAAGATGACTGTGTACGCTTGGAAATATGATTGGAGTTTCTGTGTGGTTGTTACGATGGCGTAAGCCATCTTCTCAATGGGAGGGTACCTCACTTCAGCTTCGTGGAAGATTCTACTAATGTAGTAGATAGGTTTCTGTATACCCTCTTCTTCGCGAATCAGAACAGAGGGCACAGTGTTTTCCCCGGCTGATAGGTATAGGAGCAGCTCTTCACCCGAGAGAGGTTTGGTTAGGAGTGGGGGCGAGCTCAAATACTTTTTTAGCTCTTCGAACGTTCCCTGATAATCCTCTGCCCAGGAGAAGTCTTTGGCCTTCCTGATGGCCTTCAAGAAGGGCAGACACTTTTTCGTAGATTTCAACATAAAGCAACTAAGGGCAGCAATTCTCCCGGTGAGCCATTGCACTTCTTTCACAGATCTTGGAGGGGCCATGTCGAGAATGGCCTTTATCTTCTCTGTATTAGCTTCTATCTGTCTTTGGAAGACCACAAATCCTAATAACTTTCCCCCAGTTACTCCGAAGGCACACTTGGCTGGATTCAATCTTCTGTTATGTTTGCGTAAGACCCCAAAGACTTCTTCTAAATCGATTATGTGGTCTCGAGCCTTCATAGCCTTGACCAGCATGTCATCCACATAGACTTCCATATTTCGCTCTATTTGCCCTTTAAAGATTTTGTTTACCAGTCTTTGGTAAGTTGTGCCGGTGTTCTTGAGTCCGAATGGCATGACCTTGTACCAACACAACCCTCGGTTAGTGATGAAGGCGGTCTTCTCTCGGTCCGGCCCGTACATAAAAATTTGATTGTAACCAGAGTATGCGTCCATAAAGGAGAAGAGTTCATGCCCAGAAGTGGCGTCCACTAGTTAATCAATTCGAGGGAGGGGAAAGCTATCCTTTGGGCGGGCCTTGTTTAGGTTGGTGAAGTCGATGCAAATCTGCCATTTACCATTGGTTTTTCGAACCATTACTACGTTGGACACCCATTCGGGGTATTTCGCCTCTTGGATGAAGTCAGCCTCAAGTAGCTTGTCTACCTTAGTATTGATGGCGACCTGGTGTTCTAGGGCAAAAGATCTTTTCTTCTAGACAACTGGCTTGTACTTTGGGTCTACATTCAGGCGGTGCTCAATGGTCCTGAAGTCAATCCCAGGCATATCTGACGCGGACCAGGTGAACAGGTCCCGGTTCTTCTGGATGAGGGAAATAAGTTCTTTCTTGTGCTCTTTGGAGAGGTTTGACCCTATCTGGATAGTTTGGGTGGGGTTTTCCCCGAGGGGCACCGATGTCAGCTCTTCTGTTGGTCGCCCTATCGGGGTTCTCATCTCATCTCTGAGGTCTTTCAACTCAAGGGGCAAGGCTTCCATCTTCTTTTCTTATTCGATTGCATTCAAATAGCAGGATCAAGAGGCCTTCTGATCACCTTTGATTACTCTCACTCCCTCATTGGTGGGGAACTTAACCTTCAAGTGGTACGTGGAGACAACAACTCTTAGTTTGTTGAGGGTGAGTCGCCCGATGATCATGTTGTAGGAAGAGGATTGCTTTACCACCAAAAATGTGGTTTGCACAGTGGAAGTCCGTGGCGCTATCCCGGCAGTGACATGGAGGACTATGCTTCCCTCGGGAAAAACTGAAGATCCGCCAAAACTATAAAGCGGGGCTGAAGCCAGCTCTAGACGCTCGTCCCTCAGTTCCATACGTTGGAAGGCATCGTAAAATAATATATCAACAGAGCTTCCGTCATCAATCAAGACGCGTTGTACCTCGTGGTTAGCCACTAAGAGAGAGACCACTACTGCGTCATCATGAGGAGTCTACACATCCTCCAAGTCATCCTCTGTGAAAGAGATCACTAGCTCTGACTTCCTTCGCTTATGAGGTCCGTTGATAGAGGCCACGGTTTTGGCGTACGCCTTACTGCTTTGCTTCGAGCTCTCCCCGGCGGCAAGGCCTCTACATATTGTTTTAATGATCTGGGTGGTGGTTGTCACTTCTTGTTGTTTCTGACCAGGCTCTTCCCACCCGGTTCTAGAGTCTTGTCAAAGGCCTCGTCGTTCTTGGTCACGAGGCTGGGGATACCCGGAGTTTCTTCTTAGCTAGGTGGGCGCTTCTCTTCTTCAGGAACTCGTAAATTCCTTCAAATGTCCTAGGTTGATAAGGGCCTCAATCTACTATTTCAAGGCATGACAATCTTCGGTATCATGACCGCAATTTTTGTGGAAACGAAACCACTGTCTTTGATCCTTGCTGAGGGACTGTGTCCTAGGTGGCCACTGAAGGACTGACTTATCTTGAAGTTGGATGAGGATATGAGTCCTAGATACATTAAAGGGAGTGAAATTGTCGAATCGGGGTGGGGCTTGTACCTGTTGTCCTGGTGGGATCACTTAGTCGCTCCCCTCTGTGGATCGATGTCCTTTCCCTTCTTTTCCGTTTCTTCTTCCCTTTCTCTCCTGAATGCCTAATCATCCTCCTCCAGGATGTACTTTTCTACTCGAGCTAAGGCCTCGTTCATATCCTTGGACGAGTGCTTGGTGAGCTTGGAGCTAAAGATCCTGAACCTCAAACCATTTTTGAACGCCATCATCTGAACATTTGGGTCGAGGTCGGGGATTTCCCAGGCCGTTGAGTTAAACCTAGATATGTAGGCTCGAAGCCTCTCTTCTCAGTGTTGAATAATGTTGAACAAGCTTTCCGAGGTCTTCTTTGGTCCCTTGCTGTTGAGGAAGTGCGAAGCAAAGGCATAACTGAGTTCTTTGAAGTTGCTAATGCTCCCCGACCTCAGGCGTGAATACCAAGTGCTTGCAGCCTTCTCAAGAGTCAAGGGGAAGGCACGACACATGATGGGGTCGGAATGTCGATGCAGCATCATAGTCGTCTTGTAGTGCTGCAAATGGTCTAGAGGATCTCTTGATCCGTCGTACATTCTGACCTACGGCATTCTAAAGTTGAGGGGGAGCGGGGTCTCTAAGACAGCTTCCGTAAATGGGGGATCTTGGATGCTAAGCTCATCCAAGATACTGAGATTCTTGTGTTTTAAGGCCAAGTCTATTTTTTCTTCCATTTTCTCGAACCATCTGTCTAAGTTGAAGTTTTTTTTCGAAGAGGAGCTCTCTTTGGACCGGTTGCCATGCAGCGAGGGCTCGGTAGGGGGTTGGTTGTAGGTAGAATCATCTCTGTCGGATGACTTTGCTTGCTCCGAAGCTTGGTGGGTAGAAAATGAAGGTTGTTGGCCTCCACCTCGGACTTGGGCTACCAAATTGGCTATCATCTGGGAGAGTTCTTGGATCTGTGCTTGAGTTACAGGAGCCTGAGGATTCGTAGTCGTTTTCTTGTAGTCCGGAGAGTTGATTCCAGAGAGATGAAGGCATTGCTCCCTGACGGGGGGCCGCCTGCTTGACCCGAGGGTTACATATTCAGAGATCGTGGGGAACCTGGGTCCAGATTGTTGGCTGTGGGTGTTGCCCCATATCAGAGCAGAGCATGTTGTGGGGGCCTCCTTGTCGGTCATTCTCGTACTGCTTCTAGGCGGCATCGTAATAGATGAGTTCTTTTGTACTTCTTCGTTTTTATTACAACGAGGGATTGTGGTTTCCCACGGACGGCGCCAATCTATTGATGCCAAAAATTTGTTACTGCTGACGTGGCCTGGGTGTTGACATGGCCTGGGCCCTGCACAGGTAACAGAGATGAACTAAAAGCCCTCAGAATGAGGGGAGGGGGAGACCTTCGAGGGAGCTCCAAAGCTTAAGTTAGAACAAAAACTTAAAAAAGGGGCGAGGCCGAGGGTTAAATCTAAAAGAGTTGGGTGTAAGTAGATCAAATCTGAATGAATATGAAGTCTATACCTCGGCTTATTTATAGCCTTTTGGAACGGGCGTTGCTCACGTCTCGTCAGTGTGAAGGCATTGATTGCTCAGTCAGGGACGGTGCATCGCAAGGTGACTGTAGGGCTGCGTGTCGTAGGGTAGCTATAGGGCAGAGTGTCGTAGGGTGGCGTTGGGTGACTGTAGGGTGGCATGATATAGAGGGGGCCTAGACATAGGTTTATTGGGCCGGAATGTTAGGCCAGAGTGTTTATTGGGCTACATCAGGCCTCATCACAAGTTAACATGGTTGTTGATCTTGTTGTGCAATTTGTTGTCGTTGTTTTTGAAGTCAAGAGAGGGAGAATGAGAGAAAATGAGAAGGGAAGGGAATTTGTGGTGGTGATGGTGTGGGGTTTGATGAGGAAGAATTTGATGAGTGAGCTGTTACTGTGTTTTTAGGGATAATTATTGTTGTTGGATTTGGTTCTAGTGTTCTGTTCATTTTTGCTAATGTTTTGCTAATGTTACTCATAAAAAAAAAATGCTTTCGCTAATGTTGATATTGTAGTGTTGATGTAGTTGTTGATGATGGTGTGGAGTGTTAGGCTATGTGTGGAGCCTGGTGGGCATTTTTGTCTAATCTGGTGTTTTCAGCACTGTTTGGTATCTGTTTTATTTTAACCCGGAAATATAAGGGTTTCATCTTATTCTTTTGTGTGAGGGAGTGAGTCGTCTCTTTTTGTGAATACTGTGAGGGGTGTCTAAGGGTGAGACCTCCTTGTATTGTTCTTCAAGATATGATGGCGGCTTTGTCCAGTATGTATTAAAAACCATCGGCTAACAACAAAGTGCATCTGATGAAAAAGTTGTTCAATTTGAAGATGGTGGAAAGTACCCCTGTTGCGCAGCATCTAAATGAGTTCAATACAATTGTTAATCAATTGTCCTCTGTTGAGATTGATTTTGATGATGAGATCCATGCTTTAATTGTTTGCCAAACAGTTGGGAAGCCATGAGAATGGCGGTGAGTAATTCTGTAAGGAAGAATAAACTCAAATATGAAGATATTCGAGATTTGATTTTAAGCGAAGAGGTTTGCAGGAGAGATGCGGGTGAAACCTCGGGTTCTGGTTCCACTTTAAATCTTGAGACAAGAGGTAGAGCACAGGATAAAAATTCTATCAAAATCCAGAAGAGGATGTAGGAGTAAATCCAGATCTGGACGACAACTGGAATGCTGGAATTGTGGTAAGACTGGCCACTTTAAGAAAAATTGTAGAGAACCGCAAAAGAAAAGGAATGAGAACGATGCTGCAAATGATGTGACAAAAGAACTACAGGATGCCCTATTACTTTCTGTTGACAGTCCCATTGACTCTTGGGTTTTGGACTCAGGAGCTTCTTTCCATACCACTGTACACCGAGAAATCATAAAGCACTATGTGACAAGTGATTTTGGGAAGGTATATTTGGCTGATGGAGAAGCCTTGAATATTATGGGTATGGGAAATGTTCACATTAAGTTGTTGAATGGGTATGTGTGGTTGATACAGAAAGTGTGACATGTTCCAAAATTGATGAGGAACTTGATCTCTGTAGGATAGCTTGATGCTGAAGGCCACATGGTGACATTTGGGGCTGGTACTTGGAAGATTACAAAGGGAGCCATGATAGTGGCTCGTGGAACAAAAATAGGTACTCTGTACATGACCTCAAGTGTGAGAGATACTATTGCAGTGGTTGATGCAAAAGTTGATACAAACCTATGGCACTGCAGGCTTGGTCACATGAGCGCAAAAAGGATGCAAGTGATGCTGTCTAAAGGGAAACTGCTAGAGTTGAAATCTCTTGACTTTGATTTGTGTGAGAGCTGCATTCTTGGGAAACAAAGAAATGTCAGTTTCTTGAAATGAGGCAGAACTCCAAAGTCTAAAAAATTGGAGTTGGTACACACAGATTTATGGGGAGCTTCCCCGGTTGCATCTCTTGGAGGTTTGCAGTATTATATCACATTTATTGATGACTCAAGCAGGAAGGTATGGGTTTATTTTCTGAAAAATAAATCTGAGATATTTGAGAACTTTAAGAAATGGAAGACCATGGTTGAGACTAAAACAGGCTTGAAGGTAAAATGTTTGAGGTTTGATAATGGTGGAGAGTACATAGATGGGGGGTTTAGAGAATTTTGTGCTGCTAATGGGATTAGGATGGAGAAGATTATTCCTGGGACATTACAGCAAAATGGCGTGGCTGAGCGCATGAATAGGACCCTCAATGAGCGTGCTAGAAGTATGAGGTTGCACGCTGGGTTGCCAGAAACTTTTTAGGCCAATACAATTAGCACAACAGCTCACTTGATAAATCGAGGACCGTCAGTTCCTTTGGATTGCAGGATACCTGAAGAGGTATGGAGTGGAAAGGAGGTAAACCTTTCTTACTTAAAAGTTTTTAGCTGTTTATCTTATGTTCATATTGACTCTGATGCTCGCAGTAAACTAGATGTTAAATCCAAAAAATGTTTCTTTATTGGCTATGGTGATGAAGCTTTTGGTTATTGGTTTTGGGATAATCAAAATCGAAAAATCATTAGGAGTAGAAATGTGATTTTCAATGAACAGGTTATGTACAAAGATAGGTCAAGTGCAGAATCTATTGTTACAAAGCCAGAACCAAAGAAGTCTGAGTTTGTTGACTTGGATGAATTTTCTGAGAGCACGGTGCAAAGTAGGAATTAGGAAAATAATGAGAATACAGACCCATAGGTAGAACAGTGTACGCCCATAAGTGTTGTCCGAAAGTCTTCTAGGAACATTAGACCTCCACAACGGTTCTCACCATCCTTGTTCTATATTTTGTTGACTGACAGTGGTGAGCCAGAATATTATGATGAAGCTTTGCAGGTTAAAAATTCTAGCAAGTGGGAGTTGGCCATGAAGGATGAGATGGACTCATTGATGACGAATCAGACATGGGAACTAATTGAATTGCTAGAAGGGAAAAAAACTTTACATAACAAATGGGTGTACAGAGTAAAAGAAGAGCATGATGGTAGCAAGCGCTACAAGGCCAGATTGGTTGTGAAAGGGTTTCAACAGAAAGAGGGTGTTGATTACACAGATATTTTCTCTCCAGCTGTGAAGTTAACAACAATCAGGCTGGTAGTGGGAATTGTGGCTGCAGAGAACCTACATCTTGGGCAGGTAGATGTGAAGACAGCATTCCTTCATGGTGATTTGGAGGAGGATATTTATATGCATCAGCCACAAGGATTTATAGTGCAGGGAAAGGAAAATCAGGTTTGCAAACTGAGAAAGAGTTTGTATGGGTTGAAACAAGCTCCAAGACAATGGTACAAGAAGTTTGACAGCTTCATGTGTAGCACCGGGTTCACAAGGTGCCAGGCAGACCATTGTTGCTATGTTAAGAGTTTTGACAACTCTTATATCCTATTACTGTTGTATGTGGATGATATGCTCGTTGCAGGGTCTAACATTGAGGAGATTAATAATCTAAAGAGGCAGTTGTCAAAACAATTTGCAATGAAGGATTTGGGTGCTGCAAAACAAATCTTTGGTATGAGAATCATCAGAGACAGAGTCACCGGGACTTTTAAACTTTCACAGACAGAGTATACGAAGAAGGTTCTCAGTCGATTTAGCAAGGATAGTGCTAAACTAGTGAGCACACCTTTGGCTAATCATTTTAGACTATCTAAAGATCAGTCACCTAAGACAGAGCAGGAGCAGGACTACATGAGTAGGGTTCTCTATGCCTCAGCTATTGGAATTCTTATGTACGCCATGGTCTGCACAAGATCAGACATTTCACATGCGGTGGGAGTAGTGAGTAAATACATGAGTAATCCGGGAAAACAACATTGGAAGGCAGTCAAATGGATCCTGAGGTATTTGAAAGGCACTTCAGATACATCTCTGTGCTTCACAAGGGTAGGTTTAAAACTGCAGGGTTTTGTGGATGCAGATTTAGCTGGTGATGTTGATAGCAGGAAGAGTACTACAGGGATTGTGTATACTCTGGGTGGTACAGCTGTAAGTTGAGCTTCTAAGTTGCAGAAAATCGTTGCTCTCTCTACTAGAGAAGCTGAGTATGTAGCTATAACTGAAGCTAGGAAGGAAATTGTTTGGTTACAGGGTCTCTTGGATGAGCTAGGTAAGAAGAATGAGAGGGGTACTCTACATAATGAAAGTCATAGTGCTATTTTTCTTGCTAAGAATCCGATGTTTCATTCCAGGACGAAGCATATACAGTTGAGATATCACTCTATTCGCTCTCTTCTCGACAGTGAACAGTTAGTACTGGAGAAGATTCGTGAAACTGAGAATCCAGCAGATATGTTGACTGAGGGTGTCACTATTGAGATATTGAAGCTGTGCTCAGCTTCAGTTGGTCTTCAAGCTTAAGGACAGATGAATGAGTTGCGACGATGGTTGCTTTGTTTGAAGGCATGTGGTGCTTGGTATTGGTGATTGGACCAGTTTCCAAGTGGGAGATTGTTAGGCTATGTGTGGAGCCTGGTGGGCTTTTTTGTCCAATCCGATGTTTTCAGCACTGTTTGGTATCTGTTTTATTTTAACCCGGAAATATAAGGGTTTCATCTTATTCTTTTGTGTGAGGGAGTGAGCCGTCTCTTTTTGTGAATACTGTGAAGGGTGTCTAGGGGTGAGACCTCCTTGTATTGTTCTTCAAGACATAGTGAAATTGCTGCAACTCCGTGGACGTAACCCGAGTTTGGGTGAAATCACACAAATCTATGTGCTATGTGTTTGCCTTTGATTTATTTCTATTTTCTTCTCTGTATTCTCAAGATCCGTAGGGATAGGGTAGTTTAACCCTAACATGGAGTGTTTATGGGGTTTGGGATTTACGGTGTTCTGGTGATGATGATGCAGCCTCTACCGTGATTTTTTTTTTTTTTTTTTGTTCTGGTAGTGTTTGAGAATTTTTGCACAGAGAGGAGAGAGAGATGGCCCACTAGAGTAGCAGTGGGAATGTGGGATTGCGATGCACCGGAGTGGTGGCTCCTCCACAATGTCCACCACAGTGGCACATTCTGCCAGCTCATGGACAGACACTTTGAGCCCAACAACAAAAAAAAAAAGAAAACTCTTTTTCGGTTAAACATAGATTTGATGCTGAACCCAGAAAAGATGCGTATCTGTGAATGTTGCCAAGTTGTTAGTGCAACAAAGCAACTGATCGAGGATCCTTGGGGGTTGGTTTGGATATGGTGAACAAAAATGGCAGTACTGTTTTTCTCTGAGTATGTTATTGTTGATTTTCTTCTCTTCTTTTTCATGATGTCTGGGTATATTCAATCAATGATTATAACATTACGTTATGATAATTGATCATGATAAATATGATTGCCTCTTCTTTTTTTGGTGGGTCTCCCCAACCCCCTTAAAAAAAAGGTCTGCTTGCCACATCATCATATATTTATACATGTGGCACTTATGTGGTGTCACATGGCAAAATTGATAGGGTTTTTATGACGGAAGCTAACAGAGTCTCTCAGTTGAAACATTAATAAGCCTGTATGTAACTGTTCTTGCCCTCTTGCTACATCATCTGACACTGTTAACCAGTTGACGGGAGAACAAAGTTTTTTCTTAGCTTCTTCAGGAGAGCATGACACTCATTTGCCAGATCACAAGGAGGAGGATCCTCGAGAAAATGTGGAAGAGGCAGGACCAAATGAAGAAGAACAGGAGTGTTATTCCTTAATTAACCAGTGTGCCTCCTCAAATGTGAAGGCAACACGTCAAAGAAGGTTTTCATGGACAGATCAAGCAGATAGGTAAAATTCCATCTTTAGAACGTAAGGACTATCTATCAAAAGCATATATGTGGTTAATTGCATAAAAATGCGTGGATCATGGGGTTGTCAGTGTTTGCCCATGTAAGCTATCTTTGATTAAAGATCTTGGCCAATCAACAGTGACTTATTCATGCCATTGCGATGTTATAAGAATATAATGATATAAAATGATTTGTGAAAGCTACCTGATCAGGGATTGTTTGTAAGGAATTTTAACTTCATATTATTCATGTCTGCCAACATTTATGTTATGCAGTTGATGGATTGTCTATCTAGTCTATTTGAGGATGCATGTGTTCTTTCAAGAAGAGGAAAATAGTAATATATTGATCAAAATCATTCGTGTCCCTTCTTATGAGTATACTTTGCAACATGCTCAGTGAACGGTATGCAAGGAACCTGGTGAAAAACCAGAAAAGTTTGCTAAATAATGATGACTGTCAAGTGCTCCTGCAATCTTCATCCAGGGAAGTTCTCAGCAGGAATATTTCCAATGTTCTTGCACACGCTGAAGACACTGATCTTGAGGAAGAGCGGTGGGATGATTTTGATGACAAAAATATAAAGAGAGCCTTTGAGAATGTTTTTCAGCTCAACCGGATGGCTTAATTGGAGGCCCCCAAAAGAATTGGACCTGCCTCTGAGGAGTGATCAAATATAAACATGAATGCTGAAGAATATGTATGGTCCTGATTACTTTTTATTTTATATACCATTTAATCTCTCTCTCTCTCTCTCTCTCTCTCCTTTTACTGAGTACATGGGTTACAAGGAGCCTCCTTTCCCACCTTCCTCTGAACCTTAATCATGTGCATTTGCATTTATATGCTCATACAAATATTGTAGCTCATCAAAAAGGTTTGTTTTCCCACCATTTTAGTTAACTCTACCTGCGAAGGTTCAGTATGTACGAATTATCATGTTGCTTGGAACTTTTGGAAGCTGCATGGCTGAAATACTTATTTTTCTTGTGAATTGGCCAGGGATCTGAAATGGTTTCACCAACTACTCACAGTGAGGATAAACAGAACCTAGTTGGGGGACAACTTAAAGATTCTGCTCAAAGATCAAGACGTCATCGCCTTCATCAAAAGTTGATTAAGCTTTTGAATGAAGAATTTAGCGTTAGCAAACAAGTACAGAAATCTTTTGCTGTTTCTAATGCAGTAGAACTATTGAAGCTCGTCTTTTTGAGCACCTCTAGGGCGCCAGATATTCCAAATTTGCTGGTAGAAACTCTACGACGTTACTCGGAGCGTGATATTTTTGCAGAAAATCATGGTAAACTAATTTTTCTTATTCTTTTATTCAGTGCAGTCTAATGTTGATTGGTTATGGTGTAGTACTTGCTCAAACCAGTCTTCTAGTATTAGGGAGACAAGGATGCAATAAATATCAGTACTATCTGACGTATCCAAAAAAATACCACTACTATCTGGTGATGTGATTTTTCAATTTTCATTTTATTTGAAAATTTATAATCTCTCTCTATAACAAAACCTCTACAATCCCGAGTAATTGGTGTTAGTTCCACATTGCAGTTCAACTCTTTTGAGGCCTATATAATTGGTAAAGGGCTGGGGTGAGGGTGCTTGAAGATGTTCATTTCGCTTCCTTTTTTTATCAGGCTCAATTGTTTTGTCTATATGTCTTTTATATATATGAAAGTCTTTTAATTCGGAACTTTCTCTGCCATTTCACAGATTGGTGGGAGTGGTGGTCAGCCTTTTTTACTTTCTCAACAGTTCCTGAACAGTGTTTCTAAGTTCCCTTTCCCAATTAATACTGGAAAGAGAGCAGCCAACTTTTCCAGTTGGCTTCATGATAGAGAAAGAGATCTTATGGCAGCGGGGATCAATCTTACAGCAGATTTGCAATGTGGGGACGTTTTCAATTTGTTTTTCTTAGTTTATTCTGGTGAACTGTCAGTTTCTTTATCCTTGCCAGATGAAGGTGTTGGAGAGGCTGAAGATCTGAGAAGTTTGAAATGTAGAATTGAGGACAGTGAATTATGTTATGCTGATAAGGCTAAGAAATTAAAATTCTTGACAGAAGGTGAACTTATGTCTCGCAGGGAAAAGGGTTTTCCTGGTATAATGGTATCTGTTCGTCGTGTGAGCCTTTCGACAGCTAATGCTTTAGAGTTATTTAAGGATGATGGGTCTTGTTCCGGTGAACTTCATAGGAGTAATGAATTCAACACTACCTCGGGTCTGAAAATTGGGAGCAATGCACCTCAGACTGACTGTATGAAGGAAACCCTCAACATTGGCAGCATTATTCCTTTAGCAGGAAACTCAGGCGAGTTTCCCTGGGAAGCTATGGCAGGATATGCTGAATATCTGATATCTAAATCTTCCAATGAAGTACATGTTAGTCCCTTCAATCCTGCGGTCTTTAATGCTGTTTTCGCTGCCATTCAGAAGGCTGGTGACCAAGGTTTGAGCATGGAAGAAGTTTCATGTGTTGCGGATTTTCCGGGTATAATTGCTATGTTTTTCTTGCATGGACCTGTTTATGCACGTGCTTCTGGTTTCAATTTCAGGAAAAGTGATATTCATTTATAATCCCGCTATTCTTATTATTTCTAGATGTTCATTTACAGGAGAAAAGATATCTCAATATATCATTGACGTGCTTCAAGCATTTGGACGAGCTTTGAAGGTTGGTTTCACTGCCTATTTGTTGGGATTTTTTTGTTCTAATATTAAAAAGTTTCTAGGGCAGTGTACGGGCTCTCCAACCTTGGGACTGATGGTAGACTGAAGGTGGTGGGTTGGGGTGGGTTAGGTGTTACATAAGATCTTACCCGAGAAAAAAATGAGGAAGAAAAAAGCATGCCTTGGGCAGTTCAAGTGCAGCACGGTGATGTACTTAGCTCATGCGTAACTGCATAAGTGTGTCAGTCTAACCTTTATACGTCTAAGGCATATCCCACTTTGATATCACATGCCTGCCTTAAAATCTCTTAATCTTACTATTAACAGAATTAGTTCATTGAAATGTAATTCAGAACAAGTAATTGATAGAGAAACATATTAGCATATTCTCATCTTTATTTTAAGGTTTACTTTAAGTCATATTTTTATCTTTGTTTTAAGGATTACTTTAGGTCATGTTTTCATCATTGTTTTAAGGATCACTTTAGGTCATATTTTCATCATTGTTTTAAGGATGATATTTTTCCTTTAACAACCTATATATACCCTTAAGTGTATAGAAGAAATCAAGTAAGCATTTGTACAACTCTTTACTCTCTTCAATTCTCACATGGTATCAGAGCACCCAAGCCACCAAGCTTAAAAACCGATCCTCATATCTCCCTTATATTTCCCCCTCTTTTTTCTTTCTCTTCCCTTTCCCTGCAATGTCATCTCCAATCAACTCATCAGATTCATCAAACTCCTTAATCTCCAAAACACCAGTTGTTGTATCAACTGGTACCAACCCTTCCGTACAAACCAACAATCTAATCTCTATCAATACTGCATCCCAAATCTCATTCAAGCTATCCGGAGGTGGTAATTATGCCTCTTGGAGATCTCAATTCTCTAATTTACTGTTTGGTTATGATTTGCTAGGTTATGTCGATGGCACATATACCTGTCATGCATCCACCATCAACACAATTGGAGGAACTGAGTCTGTTCCGAACCCAGATCACAAGAAGTGGCTGCGTCAGGATCGTTTAGTACTGCAGGCTACTCAGGCCTCCCATGCAGGTACTATTGCACCACTTATCTCTACCTGCAAATGCTCTACTGAAGCATGGAATAAGCTGGAAATAACTTTGGCCAATCGCTCGAATACTATGATGATCTCCCTTCTTTCCACACTCATGAGGATCTCTCAAGAAGGCACCACCATAGCCGAATACATGCAACACATCAAAACAATTATTGACGACCTTGCCTTAATTGGGCATCCTCTGAGTGACGTTGAGATTGTCATTCACACTCTCCATGGCCTCAGTAATGACTATAAAGAACTGAATGCAGCCATACATACAAGAGAAACAGCTATGACATTCGAAGAGTTTCACGATAAGCTTCTAGATCACGAGACTTTTCTAAAACGAAAAGAAGAGAAGAAAGTGACAACACCAATCACTGCCCAGTATAACCATCATCGCTCCAACAACAATAAAAACAGGTCAGGTTCTGGAAATCATCAAAACAATAGAATGAGAAACAACAATTATGGCAACAGATCATTCTCCGACAATCCACAGACTAACTATGGAAATCAAGGTTTTCATAACTCCTCCTACTCCCCCTTCAACAGCAATTTTTCCTATAACACAAGGGGAAATTTTGCTCCAGCAAGGAACTTACAACATCAACCATGGAGATCAAACAACAACCATGGACAACCTAAGCCTATATGCTAACTCTGTGACAAAATTGGGCACACAACAAAGGTTTGTCGGTCTCGAGCAAGGCCAAACCATAATCCCAGCTGGCCTCAGGCAAATCACTCGACCACAAATCAAAAATCCAACCGCAACAATTGGCTAGTTGACTCTGGTGCATCGCACCACATTACCTATGACTTGCAAAACCTCTCTGTTCACTCAGATTACAATGGAAATGAAGACATAATGGTTGGCAACGGTAACGGTATTCCAATATCTCATATTGGTTCTACAAAACTCATATCTTCAAATATCTCATTTAATCTTAATAATGTGTTTTATGCTTCCCACATCAAAAAGAATTTACTTTCAGTTTCGCAAATTTGCAAACAAAATGCCACATCTATTGAATTCTTTCCTGATTCTGTTATTGTGAAGGATTTGAGTACGGGGCCATCCTTGGTGCGAGGCCAGAATAAGGACGACGTCTATGAGTGGCCCTCTATGTCATCATCACCATCATGTGCATCTGTTCCAACAGCATACACAGTCACCACAACAACTACCGCAGACCTATGGCACCGTCGTCTAGGCCATCCCTCCGAATCCATTCAAAAAAAATTAGTAACTACATTTTCTCTACTCATATCTCAGTCTCTTTCTAGTCATTGTGATTCATGTCTCTGTAATAAAAGTCACAGACTTCCGTTTGGCTTAACAAGTGTGTCATGTACTTCTCCATTAGAAATTTTATATACCGACATTTGGGGACCATCACCAATCATTTCTTATGACAATTTTCGGTACTATATAATTTTTGTGGATTACTTTACAAAATATACTTGGTTCTATCCTATCAAACACAAATCCGATGTTCCCCTCATATTTGACAAATTCAAGAAATTAGTCGAAAACTTTTTTCAATTAAAAATAAAAACAGTTTATTCCGATGGAGGTGGTGAATATCAAAGCTTGGCTCATCACCTATCTCACTTTCGTATTCAACACCTCACATCTCCTCCATATACTCCTCAATTGGTGGGCTCCGCTGAAAGAAAACATCGTCATCTAGTCGAAACTGGTCTCACTTTACTTCACCAAGCCTCACTACCTTTACGGTTCTAGTCTGTAGCATTCCAAACAGCCACCTATCTTATTAACCGTATGCCCACACCAGTCCTTAAGTCCCACTCTCCATTTGAAAAAATATTTTACAAACAACCAAATTATCACAAACTAAAAGTATTTGGCTGTCTGTGCTACCCTTGGCTCCGTCCCTATTCCACTTATAAGCTAGCTCCACGATCAAAACCATGCATATTTATTGGTTATTCACTCTCTTACAATTCCTATATCTGTATTGATCTATCCACATCAAAAACCTTTATTACACGCCATATCATTTTTATTGAGTCTCAATTTCCCTTTCAAAAACTTTCCATACATGAACCACGAATTAACACTGAATCTCTAAATCAATGGTGTCCCTCAAATCTCTCTAATCCTCTCACAAATCTCGAGTCAACATCTCATGAATCTGTCACTCATAATCAGTCACCTTCATATCCTTCTCTATCTACATTAAATCGCATACAATCAAGTTCTCCTCCACTAGCTGCCCCCACTAATACACACTCCTCAAATCATGTTTCTGATGAACAAGTGGATCATCATGTCACGATGCCTACCTCTGCCTTGCACCTCTCACACTCCCTGGACTCCTCTACAAATCGAGTATGTCATGATTCCTCTCCTCATTCATCTCCCTCACAGACTGCTCCATCCAAATCGCCCACACCATCAAAAATAACTACCAGGTCCCAACATAATATCTTCAAGCCACGCAAAATACTTGACCTTCACACCACCACCTCCAAAACCGATGAACCTTATGAACCCACAACATATCACCAAGCCGAAAAATTCCCTCAATGGCGTAAGGCGATGAGTAATGAGTATGACACCTTTTTAAAAACTCCACATGGACTCTCGTATCCCATCACCACACGCAAAACATCATTGGATGCAAATGGATATTTAAGATTAAGCGGAATCCCAACGGTACTATTGCTCGCTATAAGGCTCGTTTGGTTGCCAAGGGATTCCATCAATGTCCCAGAATTGATTACACGGATACTTTTAGTCCTATTATAAAACCTATAACAATTCGCCTTATTTTAAGTTTAGTGGTGTCCAATGGATGGGGCTTACGCCGACTGGACGTTAACAATGCTTTTTTGTAGGGCACACTTTCTGATAATGTTTACATGCAGCAACCTCAAGGCTTCACTCATCTATAGTTTTCTACTTATGTCTGCAAGTTGCGCAAGGCCATCTATGATCTTCGCCAAGCTCCCCGTGCATGGTATCATGAATTACATGGCTTCCTACTCCTTCACAAATTTGTGAACTGTAAATCAGACAGTTCTCTGTTTATCTTTCACCATGGACAGATCACACTCTACTTGCTTGTGTACGTTGACAACATCATCATTACAGGCAACAATTTCGCTTCTGTCCAGTAGTTCATTGATCAGTTGGACAACCGATTCTCCTTGAAGGATCTCGGTCTCTTGTCATATTTTCTGGGTGTTGAGGCTCGCACAACTCCAACTGGTTTGTTCTTGTCGCAGTGAAAGTATGTACTTGAAATCATGCACAAGGCGAACATGGCTGATGCTAAAGAGGTTAGCACTCTCTTATCCACAACTGAGTTTCTAACACTCAAAGACGGCACCCCTCACCATGACACTACTTAGTTTCGACAGGTCTTGGGATCACTACAGTACTTGTCTTTAACAAGGCCTGATATCTCCTTTGTAGTCAATAAACTGTCATAGTTCACGCATTGTCCTACCTCACATAATTGGGCCACTGTCAAACGTCTACTACGGTACCTCAAAGGAATTTTCGATCATGGAATCTTTCTTCACAAAGAATCACATCCGCAACTCTATGCCTTCTCTGACTCTGATTGGGTAGAAAACACTAACGATCACACATCCACACCTGTATATGTTGTCTTTCTAGGTGCCTCACCAATCAGTTGGGCTTCCAAAAAGCAACGCACCGTTGCTCGCTCATCTACTGAAGTTGAGTACCGTGTCATAGCTTCGACTGCTGCTGAACTAAACTGGATAACTAATCTGCTCCAAGAACTACATACTCCACCTACCGCTGTACCTACAATTTACTGCGATAATATTGGTGCCACATACTTGTGTAAAAATCTGGTGTTCCACTCACGAATGAAGCATATTGCCATTGGCTTTCACTTTGTTCGGTTAAGTGTTTCTCATGTTCATATTAATGATTAATTGGCGGACTCACTCACCAAAGCACTTCCTCGAAAACAGTTCTTGCATCATCGGTTCAAGATTGGCATCCGAGATAGATGTTCTATCTTGCGGGAGCATGATAGAGAAACATATTAGCATATTCTCATCTTTGTTTTAAGGCTTACTTTAGGCCATGTTTTCATCCTTGTTTTAAGGATTACTTTAGGCCATGTTTTCATCCTTGTTTTAAGGATGGTCTTTTTCCTTTAACAAGCTATATATACCCTTAATTGTATAGAAGAAATCAAGTAAGCATTTGTACAACTCTTTACTCTCTTCAATTCTCACAGTAATAACAGCTAATCTTTGAATGGTCACTCACAATTTTTTCAATTGAGCTCCATAACTACTCCACAACTTCTTACCTAAACTCTACCAGCACATTTGTTTTTTAAGCCTATAAATACTCTTTGGCTCTCATTTGTAGAGCATATAAAATTAGAGAATTAGAGAGAGTTTGAGAGGAAAGCTTAAAAGAAAAATACAATTGGGTGTGGATTGTGAGTTGTAAGTATTGTAAACACTCTGTATATTTTCTCTCTTTACTAAAAACGATCTGCAGCAGGTCCGGAGATGTAGGTACAATTGGCCGAACTCCGTTATCAAATTTGTGTATGTGTTATTTCGCTGTTATTTCGTATTCTCACTAATTTGGTTTATAGGGAAATTTGTATAATTTCCCCAACAATTGGTATCAGAGCGTTTGGTGGTGAATTCCGTCAGTTTTTTACAAGGTTACTATTTATGTGAATAGTGAATTTTATGAATAGTAAAATTTTATTGACAGTACCGATTCATCAGCAACGGTGTTCCAATACACGGTGGTTCGCAAGACTAGTCAGAAACGATCTAGAGAAAGTCAGATTTGAGTGGGAGCGATGGTTGCAAACGAAAGGAAGATAAAACTCGAGAAGTTCGATGGTGCAAATTTCGGGTTTTAGAAAATGCAGATAGAGGATTATTTGTATCAAAGAAATTTGTATCAACCTCTCTTAGGAAAGAAGCCAGAAACTATGAAGGATGAAGACTGGGCTCTTCTCGACAGACAAACCCCCGGAGTTATCTGATTGATGTTATCTCGTAATGTTGCTTTCAACATAGCAAAGGAAAAGACCACAATGGGTCTTATGGCGGCTCTCTCCAGTATGTATGAAAAGCCATCAGCCTCTAACAAAGTTCACTTGATGAAGTGGTTATTCAATTTGCTGATGACAAAAGACGCATCGGTAGCTCAACATCTCAATGAACTCAATACAGTCACAACTCAATTGAGTTCAGTTAAAATTGAATTTGATGAAGAAGTAAAAGGATTAATACTTTTGTCTTCTCTACCAGAAAGTTGGAATGCTATTGTCACAGTTGTGAGTAGCTTGTCGGGTAGCAATAAGTTAAAATTTGATGATGTCCATGATCTGGTTATCAGTGAAGAGATCCGATAAAGAGAGTCGGGTGAATCGTCAACCTCTTCAGTTTTGCATACAGAGTCAAGAGGAAGAAATTCAACCAGATGAAATGGACGCAGTAGATCGAACTACAGAGGCAGATCAAAGGACAGGAGGTCTAAATCCAGAAATCCCAATAATTCCCATAGCCCGAAGACCGTCGAGTGTTGGAACTGCGGGAAGACCAAGCACTATAAAAATCAGCACAAGAATGCACCGAAGGACTAGGAGGCGAAGACAGAAGCAAATGTTACTTCCACCTCATGAAGAGATGATGCGTTGATATGCTCTTTGGAGAGCAATGAGGAGTCTTGGGTGTTAAACTCTGGAGCATCATTCCATACTACTTCGTATAAAGAATTCTTCGAGA